>VDFB02218015.1:0-28514 GCA_007258455.2 Sequoia sempervirens
CCATTCTCCACTCCCTCCCTCTCCCATTCTCCAACTCTCTTGCTCCTATCTCTCTCCATCCTCATCCCTTCTCCCTCTCCTCCACTCTCTCCACTCTCTTAATATTTCTGTCTTCTCACTCTCCATCTTACATCATATCACCACCTCTTCCTCCCTCTCTCCCACTCTATCCCTCTCTCCCACCCTCTCCGACCTTATCCCACTCTCTCAAGTCACTCTCTCACACACTAAGTCCATCTATCTCTCTCCCCTATACCCTTATAACCCTTGACCCTTAAACCCTCTACCATATACCCTAAACCTTAAAATTTAACCCCTAAACCTTCTACCATATACCATTAATCCTTAGGTCTATGTGTACACAAATCGGATATCCGATTTGAAACGGATATCCGATTTGAAGTGGATATCTGATTTCTAGACCATTACTTTAAAACAACAACAAAATATGCTTTTTACAAATCAGATATCCGATTTGAAACGGATATCCGATTTGTAAAAATCACATATATACAACTATTTTCATTGTTTTAAAGTTACAGTCTACAAATCGGATATCCGTTTCAAATCGGATATCCGTTTCAAATCGGATATCCGTTATGGAAAACTAGGATTAGTGTTTTCTTTAATGGTGTGTACTGACACCCAAGCCTAAAAAAAGTCAACACAATATTTTCGCGTTTCTGGGTCGATGAAAGACGTTTTTTTTGCTCATTGCCACTTTTTGGCATACCATGATCCTGCACATACCCAACTACTTTATTGGGATGGATTTTTTGTGCTTGATAACACAAGTGAAAATTTTCAAATACTCCACCCATTTCATGTGTCTCGACTTAATTTGGGCTAGTTTGTTATGAACTGGAATGCATGATTATCAATGAAAATAATGAACTCATTAGGCATCAAATAATGTCTCCACTTCCTTAAGGCTTGAACCAAAGCATTAAACTCAAGATCATAAGTTGAATACCTCTTTTTTGTCCCATTTAAGTTCTCACTAAAGTATGCAACAAGTCTACCTTCTTGACTTAAGAAATCTCCAATGGCTACCCCACTTGCATCACATTCAACTTGGAAAACCTTGTTAAAATCAAGAAGTGCTAGTATAGGTTGTTCTATGATTTTCTTCTTCAAAAAATAAAAATTTCTTTTAGTAGCATCAGTCCAAACAAACTTTTTTTATCCCCTCTTATAGTATCTATGAGTAGTGCACAAATTCCACTAAAATTTCTAATAAATTTCCTATAAAAGCCTGCCAAACAATGAATTTTTTTTCCTCATAAGTTGTTTTGGGAGTTGTCCAATTAGTTATGTATTTCACTATCTCCTTGTTCATCTTTAATCCACCTTGAGAAATCACAAAACCAAGGTACACTAATTTTGTCCTCATGAATAAATATTTATTGATATTAATCAATAATCTTTCTTCTTGCAATCTTTGCATTAACATCCTAAGGTGTTTGAGATGTTAATCCTTTCTTGAGCTATAGATCAATATGCCATCAAAATAAACAATCACAAATTTACCTATGAAGAGTTTTAGAACTTCATTCATTAGTCTCATAAATGTGTAATGTCCCTGACCTATAATTTTAACAAATACTAATTTGTACCAGATGGAAATTCAAACACAACAAAATAGTCACAATAGATGTTAATCCAAAATATGATGAAAACTCCACAATATATGAATAATATATTAATAAAAATGATCTAGAATGAATTGGTAGATCACCAAAGAGAAAAAAATAGTACTAACTTCCCTATAAATCCTTGAAGCTCAGATGAAATCCCTGAATGAGAATGCCCTTAGGAACCAAAGGTGGTTTTGCCCTCTGATCCTAGAGAACACTGGGTTTTCATCCAATGAAAACAACTCCTATGGGTTTTCATCTACAAGAGGAAATAGAACACAAGTTTCCCAAATTTATAAGAAAATAACATAATAATTTCATTCCCTTACATGAATTGATTTCCTATATTTATATGCTAACAATCCCCTCTAAGGAATAGGACGACCTTGAGACCAATTGGTGCCAAAGCCCAGAATTTGAATTCCTAGCATGCTACATTAGGTTGGCCTTAAGGCCAATATAGATTACTTTAGCATAAGCATTCCATCCTATGGACCCATCCAAACACTTTCCTTTCCCTTTCCAGCTTCCTAAAACTTCACCGTTACTACCACATGATCCTGCAATGTCTTATCCTTCATGCTTATAAGAGTGGGTTCCAGTTGACTAGTACAGTTGCCTTTTGATAGAAATATATTTCTGCTGCCCAATCCTTCTTTCTTGAGATTTGGATATGATGTGCAAGTGTCATCATAGGTGCTATATTCCAAATTGCACACTTCAACGCGCTCTTGTGGAGGAATGCGAAGGGAGTCTCAGAATCACCTCCATTTTGGCATAGTGAGTCTAAACTAACAATATTTTGATGGAAACATCTTTTTGGTAGATGATCCTTTTCCCACGAGCTCTAGATGTGTTGTGGTACCTTTATTACAGATGCTATGTCCCAAACCACAAATTGAGATGAGCTCCTATGGAGGAATTTAGTAGAATTCTCAGATTCCACTTTGCAACTATCTTTCTGGAAAAAAGGGACATGACAAATCCTCCCTTACCAAAATTTATTGTCCCCAAGCAATGCAAATTCAGATGCTCAAGGTTCTCTAGCCCTTGCCAAGTAGCATCTTCAATTGGCAAGTCCTTCCATCAGACAAGATACTCTGTTATATTTTGGTTCGTTAAATTTTTTACCCTAGTATCAATCACAACTTCCAAAATAAGGACATGAGTTTCCCTTCACTGTCAAGGGTTGATAACTCAGTAGAAAGAGATATATTCAATCCAAAAACCTTCTTTAGGCATGAGACGTGGAATAAATTGTGGATTTTGCTATCTGCTGAGAGTTTTACTTCATAAGCAACTTCTCCAATCTTCCGGATTACCTTATATGGTCTATAGAACTTTAAAGGCTTGATGTTCTCTACTCCTTTCTTGATGGAAGTCTATCTATGTGGTTGCAACTTGATAAACACCATATCTTCTACCTCAAATTCTCTTTCTATGCGCTTTCTATTTGCATACATCTTTTGTTGATTCTGAGAAACTTGCAGATGATCCTTAAGAGTTCTCAAGATGTTTTGAATTTGATTAATCAAATTACTTGCTGCTAGAACTCTATGGTCTATGAGGACCAGTTCTGCAAAGGTTAATGCATCATATATGTTATGCCTTGCATACATGGGTGCCCCAAATTTTTCTTGGCAAATTTGGGGACCCCATTTTTCTTTTCTTTTGTTTCGCTGGTTTGTTTTGTTGTGGTCATGCTTTTTCGTTCTTCTTTTCGTCCTTTCTTGTGCCTTGTTCGTCGTTATTTATCGGGATCGAGTTGTGGGATGGAATCGACACCTGACACCTTTCAGGGTTTCAAGTTTTGGTTCTGCCACGACTTCGATCTTCATTTCCTTTGTGTTCCTCTTTTTTTGGTTCGGGTTTGGGTATCGGGACCGAAACCGGAACAAGGAACCTTTCCATGGTTCTTGTTCCTGGTTTCGTCACGAACCCGGTTCCCCGCTTTGCCTTCAGGTGTTGTTCGGGTTCACGTTCCTTGTTTGGTCCCGATCTTGATCCCCATCTTTTTGTTGCGTCATTTGATTTTCGTCTTCGTCTTTCGTTCATTTGTTTTTTTTTTTTGTTGTCTTGTTTGTCCTTTTTCATCCTCACCCTGTCGTGTCGTTTGTCCATTTTCTGGTTGTCGTTTGGTCTCCTTCATTTCTTCGTCTTTCGTTGTCGTTGTCGTTGGTTTCATTTTTGGATCGCTTGTTCTTTAGAATAAATATATCTTTTTACTTAAAAATGTTTAATTGTAATTTATCAAAAATACATAAAAATCAAAATTTGAAAAAAATACAAAAAAATTGTAAAATTCAAATATCCCAAAGAAGTTAAAAGTTAGAAAATTAAAAATAAATAATAAATAAATCTTTTATTTTTTAAAATATTTAAAATAAAACTTTATTATAAATAAATCTTTTATTTCTAAAAAGATTTAACAATAAAAGAAATTAAATAAAAATCTTTTAAATTTGAATTTAAAAGATTATAAAATCTTAAATTGAATGTTTTAATTTTAAAATTAAAAGATTAAAATAAAAAATCATAAAAGGAAAAGAGAAAATAAAAGTAAAAACAAATAAAATATTTTTTATTTTAAAAAGATTTTAAAAATCTAAAAAACATAAAAATTAAATAAATTAAAAAGAATTAAGGTTAAAAAATTTTAATTTAAAAATAAAGGATGAAAAATAAAAGTTCCTTCGGTTGTGGGGATTTTATCCGACTCTGACCCCGCCTTAATAAAAGTTTCTTTTCAGAACCGGAACAATATAAGAACCTAAACTAAACAAAATAAATGTTCACATTTTGAAATGGTACCAAACCCAACTCCGAACAAGTGCACATATGGTTTTGATCCCGCTTTGTAAATGGTCCCACTCTTGCGACAGGCATGGAAGCAAGGGTGTATAAAATGCTTGACAAAAAGCTTCAAAGAGATCTCGTTTCATCAAACGTAGGAAGATGTATCTGTTGGAGAGGCACTAGAACACAAGAAAATGCAATTTGCAAGTGTAAAGCAAATTCCACAACCTCCGCTAAGTATCACCGCTGCCTGTGAGAGGATGCGTGTAAATATTGGAAGCGTATAGAACGCGGATGAACTATTCAACAGAATGCCTCAAAGACTTGTCACCTCATGGAACACATTATTGCAGCGAACACTCATAGTACATCTATTGAAAGGCTTTAAAGAATTTCAAGCAAACGTTATTGGCAGGCGTAAAGCCAAATTCTCTAGCCATTGCCAATATCCTCCATGCCCGTGCCAAGCTGAAGGCATTGGAATTGAGACATGTATATCCATGAAAGCACAATAGAGAGGCGCATGATATAAATTTGGGGAAATAAAATGCATATCCAATATAGAAGCACCATTGACAGAGATTTGGAAGCTCTGAAACGAACCGCCCTGATAAATATTACATGCAAAGTGTGGAAGCATCGACATGGCATGTCAACTGTTCCCCAGAATGCACCAAAGAGATTTGGTATCTTAGGAAGTGCACAAAAATGCATTCGTGGAGGAGATATTTGCGACTCGAATGCATATGATGAAGGTAGTGAATTGTTTTACAAAACGCCTCAAGTGATGTGGTCTTATGGAGCACAATGTTGCGGGTGTTTGCGCAACTCCAGGATGCCATGAGAAGGCACACAAACTGTTTGATAGAATGCCTTAAAGTAAGGTAATCTCATAGGATGTAGTGACTATAGCATGTACACAAGATCAGTCTATTGAAAATGCTTCAAGGATCCTTGTGAAATGCGGTCTCATGGATAGTCACGATGGAAAGTTTGAGAAAAATGAGAGTTAGATTCCACAACCTTTGCAAACATCCTCCCTGCTTTAAGGCGTAGTAATGAAAGCATGCACGGGATGCACAAAATAGATATGTTTAAAAGGTTTAAGAAACCATTGAGCAAATGCATACAAAATATGGAAGCATAGACAAAGCATACAAATTGTCTGGAAGAAGGTGTCAAAGGAAAATGGAAGTTTTGGGACGAGGGATATTATTAATGCAAAGATTGTTTAATCTATACAGATTGAATTTGTTGAGGATGAGTCTTTCAAAACTTTTAAATGATATTTTGATTCTTGTTTACCAAGAATTTGATCTTGCAATGTTAAAATAGAATACACAGAGATTAATTAATTGATTCATTCATTCTAATAAGATTGTTGATTTTGAAGAATTAAAATGAATTATTTAATTTTATGATTTGGTTTTAATTCATTAAATTATTATGTTTTGCAGGGTATACCGGGTTTCAGATGCGAATGGTGTCGAGATTGAATATGATATTCTATGAATTTAATGTTATTCAAAATAACATCATAAAAGGGGGTTTCTATTATTTCACTTATGAAAATATGAGCTTTATTATTTACATTTGATTGAAATAATTTGAAATAAGTTATTAGTCCATTTTATTAAATTTCTTAATGTGTATTTTTGGTTTTTAGGTACTTTTGAAGGCTGAAGAGATAATGGATTGGGAGGATATTGCAAAATTGATGTACAAAGTGGGGGGATTTTCTGAAAAATTATCAAACTGAAAGTGAACTGAGCATTTAGTGGAGTTATTTTTGGAGAAGGAAGCTGATTTACATCACAGCAAGAAGTGAAACTCAAAGTTGAAATTGGGAATTGCAATCGTGAACTGAAGCTAACTGAGGTCAAATGGAGTCAAGCAAAAGCTGAAACAAAAAGTTTCTTGTGAGGAGTGATTGTATACACACAAAAGCTACAATTTTTGATGTCTTAGTTTTGGAGGGAATTATGCAATTAGTTAGCTATTAAATGTCAAATTAGGCTCATTTTGAAGTGGTTAGAATTTTAGGAAAGGAGTTAGGCATTTTGCAGATTAGTTGATTAGAGTTTTGCAGTAAAATAGATGATAATTTTTCTGTATTCTTAGTTTAGCTGAGGTAATTTGAAGACATTGGTTTCTGTGCATTGGTGAAAATTGCCAAATTTGTAAATGTTGTTTATCTGTTTTGCAACAGTAGAGGCAATCGGACTTAAACCTGCTTTAAGTTGTTCTCTGAAGTGATGTTTGTTTTGTTAATCATTTGATTTGGAATCTTTCAAGGAATGAAGTTTTATCTTTGGGTATGTGCAGGATCATGATGGGCCAAAAGGTGGCAATATGATGGGTATGTGGCTGATGACTATTTTTTTACCCAAAATTGATAAAACAAAAAGGGTTTTTAAAGGATATTCTCAACTTTTCATTGATATAAATTATGCTTTACTTTGAATTTAATAAGTAATTATTATTCATTTTCTATTCAAATTATGACTAAAGTCCTAATTGATAGGCTAATTGAAAAACATCTATAGCTTTCAAACGGTATCACATTTGTTGAATCCAAAACATGTGTCACATTCTATACTTCACATAATATAGGATTAAAGAAAGAAAGAAAAAATTTCATGAAGTTTTGACCAAGTTAAGGTGGTTAGACATACAAGTTTTTATATTTTTTAAAAATTAATAAAAATTAATAATTAATTATTTACTTGGAAAAAAATGCATCACATCAGGGCATGAGTCTTCTACTTATATATAAAATATTATAAAAAATATTTTTATTTTATTGTGCTTAGGGTGGTTAGACAGACACCTACTTCTTATATTGTCCCTGAAATTTAAGTACCATTGCATTGAAATTTCAAATTTTCACCAAATAGAATTTTTTTTAAAACAAACCTAGTAGTTTAGAAACTACATTCAATTTGCTACATATTCTATTCTTACATATTTTTGAAATAATAAAGATAACTTATTCAAATTTTTATGTCAAGTTGCCTAACTCTAATTTTTCTAATTTTTTTGCCACTTAAGGGCCTGTTTTTTCCATGATGATCCTGCACATACCCCTTTTCTTTTGTTTGAAATGGTGATTTGCGATCTACTATTAAAGTTTGCACTATGAATGAATGTTCAACTTTGTATTGATTACATGTTGGCTTATTCTGTAGTTTAAGTTAGGAAATTCCTTAGAGAGTAATAGGTTTGGTTAAGTGAATGAATCAACATTCTTCTCTCTTTTGTATCCCTGATCTATCTTTTTCCTTTTTTTATACCCCCAAGTTAGAGTAGGTTTAGATAGGAATTCGATATTGCAACAATCAAGAAGCTCAATAACCAGTAGGCCCCTTGAACATTATAGCCTCATTGATAGCTTAGCAAAACAACATAGTTGAGAACCAACTACAAAGACCTTGGAAGATAGACTTGTGGTTTTAGATCAGTTATCTTTTTCAGGAGAAATAGAGTAGAAATATTCTGTTTAAATGTTGTTGTGTCAATTTGGCCATCAACAGAACTAGCGCTAGAAGGAGGGAACTTGAACAATTTTGCTTTGTTGTATGGGAGTGGGTTAGATCTTGGAAACCCCAGCTCTGATAGGTAGCCCTTTGTGTATACATGAATTTATTCATGAAATACCTAGTCACATGTACGATAGGCTTCCTTTATTTTTCCCTAATGGTGGAAAAAATGATTCTAAACATGCCAATATTTGCAGGGATTTAGTAATTTTTCTCTAGATTCAACATGAGGATATCGTCTGTCAATTGTTTGTCAAAACACTTCAAGGTACAAGGAAATGGTATGTTAATCTTCCACCAGATTCTATTTGTTCATGGATAGAATTATAAATCTTATTCCTGCATTAGTTTGATCCTCATCCACGTGCACCACACCCATCACATGAATTTGCAACTATGAAAATGGTACCACCATAACCCATTTACCAATTCAATCATAGGTTCTTGTTTATGTATCAAAGGTTTCAATCTTTAAATTTGGTTATTGATGATCATATCCTAATTTAGAACATTATTAGTGGGGTTTGAACCCTCCATTTACAACAAAAATTAGACGTTGTGGTGAGGCTACATCCCTACATGATGCATTGAACAAAGCTCTCTTATTAGCAGATTCTGGACATGACATGAGAAATTTGGGTAGCCAAAATCAGGTTTATAATCCTCTTGTGCTTGCAAACTGCCATCCTTTGAATCCCTACATAGGTTTACCCACATCCCTACCCAGATGCAATCATTCTCACCAAACAGTTACAATCTTCCTAATCTTCCAAGCACCAAGTTTTCCACTGCTTCATATCAAGTCAATCCCATGCAAGACCACTGGAAGAACCTATCTCTGCAAAATCCAACCACAGAGGTAAGTATTCCACTTGTCAATGAAGTTGTAACTATATCGTCTCTTTTTGGTCATATGCCTACACATAATGCATTGGATCATGATGTTGTAAATGAAACATTTGATGAGAAAGTATATCATTTTGATGTTTTGTTTGAAAAAGAGCATGAAACGAATATAAAGTCAGAGCATAATGGAAATATTAGTTTAAAATCTAGTTTCATTGGAAATGTTAATATTAACGATGATATTGAAAGAAATGAGATATCAACATAGGACTGCTATCATGACAAATCAACAATACCTTCCAATGCTCTGAACAACTCTTCTAACCAAGATGAGAATCAATGTGATGAGGGATGGACAAAAGAGCATGGTTCATGTTGGCTAGATATCCCATGTATGCAAAATTGAATAAGGGAGAAGTTGGAAGAATTAGGAGATTTGAAGCTATCATATCTTGTTAGGCCAAATGGATGTAGGATACATCGAACAAATCAACATTCTTAGATGGATTGCCATGTTTTCCTTCGTAGGATGGAGTTATATTTCAAATAGTTGATCACTATTGAAAGAATGCTTATGGAAGATCCCTGGAATACTTGTCCACTCAATGATGAAGGTGAAATAGCTAACACACATGAAAATGATAATTAGTCCATCCAAAATGATGAGAGTAATTGTGATAATATGTTTAACTCTTCCTCATCATAAAATGACCTTGATCCTTGCATTGAGATGGATCTAACAACTGACGAATTTTCCCTACTTGGTGCAGACTTGATCAATGTGGAAAATGAGTTTATCAATGCGTTCATAGATTCTTTCATGATGATGGGTAAGGAAGAAACACCCTGTGATGAGTTAACATAGGAAAATGACTTTGCTAATCTGAATAATGATCAAATTGAAATAGAAAAAAACACACTTCTGGATGATATTGCAAATGAATCTCCTGGCCAAGGACAAAAAATTGAATGTTAAAATGATTCTTTGAAAAGAGAAGGTCAAATGGATATGCAAATTCACCAAGTGTTGCCTGATGATCAAGTACATCAGATTTATGTATGTCAAGAAAATAGATTGGATTTTGATGCTAATTAGAATATTAACATGAATGAGTTTAGTGTTTTATTGCAGCAAGGAATGCACGATAAAGTTCAGCTGGATGAAGTAGAAGAATGTCAAGAAAATGACCAAGAGGTTGTCTCAAAAATTGAATCACTTCAAGATGATGAAGAGAATGAAATGGGGGAGTTTTTCCTTAGTTTTGATTCTATTTATTCAAATGTGATGTTTGAAGAAAGTCCCTGCTTAGCATGCACTAGTGAATTTGATCTTAACAGTGATCAATTGGCGCTAACTTGCACATTCTAGTTGATGATATGTAGAAACATGAACTTAAGAAATGTTTTCCTAGATTTGAATTCATTTATTCAAATGAGTTGTTCGAAGAAAATCCTAGTGTACCATGTACCAGTATTTCTGCCACTAATGGTGATGAGTTGGATGCTGATTTTCAAATTCTTTTGGGTGACATGTTTGAAGAGAGTGCTGACATTAATACTTCATTTTTGGAGGAAAAGGGTTTGCAGACCTTGCAAGTTGATGACATGGGTGATTTGTTGCTTAGTTCTTCTAAGGAGATCCAAATTTTTTTTGACTTTGTGCCTGAGATGAATATAGAGAAGTTGGTAAATGGATGTCCCAACTACGAAACAAATCCCATTTTAGGTGATCCATGTAAGATTCATCATTTTGGTTCTCCTTCTGAGGTAAGTTGCTCTGATTTCTTATCAGTTGGGAAGGCTGCCATAATATGTAAGGAAAATGTCGAACATATTGATTTCAAGGTTGAGGAAGCTGACAATGTAATTGGTAAAGTCTATGATGTTAAGAATGTGATTGAGGTTGATAATCCTAGTGAAATCAAGCATACTAGTTTTCCGTTTGAAACTAGTAATGATAGGGATATGCATGTAAATTTTAAATCTTGTTGTGACATCTTGAATAATAATGATGTTCCCCTAATGGATGCCCTTTATGTTGACATGCATGCATCAGAGCGAAATAGAGTGGTGTTCCATGAGTTGAGACCTTGTGAGAAGGAAGTGGTAGAACACGAGTCTGTAGTAGCAGTTGATGATCTTCTAAATCAGGTGGTGTCTTTCCATTATCCTCTGTGTTTTAATGATTTTCAGTTTGATTATGATGTTGGGGACAATAAAATGTGTTTGTGGGTAAATCATGACAAGGCTGAGAACCCACAACTATTAATATTTCAAACTTTATACCCTGAGAATGAATTTATTGCACATAAACTTTTCATTTCTGAGTATAAAGATAAATTTGCTAGATTCAAAACCATACCTAGCAAATTAAGACTTTTGCACATAATGAAAAATTGGTTAGGTTCATGTATAAATTTTCATAGTTTTTTGTTTGTAGAGCTCAGTTTTAGAGTTAGTTTAGGATTAGGATTGGTTAGTGTTAGTTAGTATTCTTTTTGTTTTGGTTTTTGTTGTCGGTTTTGGTTTGTTTTCTTTTGTTTTGTTGTTTTCTTTTTTTTGTGTCCTCTTGTTTTTGTTTTGTTTATGAGTTTGTCTGTTTCTCTTTTGTTTTTGGTCTTTTGTTGTTTGTTTGTTGTTTTTGTTCTCATTTTCTATTTTGGTTTTGCTGGTTCATCATGTTTGTTTGTGTGTTCTTTTCTTCTGCTCTTCTCTTTTTTTGTCTATTTCTTTTCATTCTTTTCGGGGGGTTCCTCTCATTGACAATAAAAGCTGAGTTATTGTATGCAAGTTATGTCGAAAGGTGAATCTGTTAAGAGTTTCTATCTTTATTTTTAAACACTTGTTCAATCAGTAGCTTTGAAAACTTTGATTTACCTTCATCCATTTCAAACTGGGGAATTTTACCATGGATTAGGACTTGGTACATTATGTAGTTTTGGGGAGTTTTTGAAAGTTTATCACGATCTGCACACCTTAAGAAATCCATCAGTTAGTTTACATTAAGTGGGGTAGCTCTATTCCAAGTGAAAAATATAAAGGGTTACGTTTCTTTCACAATGTCCACTATGGTTCTCAACCTGCTGCTTAGGCTTCACTACTTAAGAATTGAGGGAAATGAGAAATTATACTTCAAAAGAATCAACACTTGAGAAAAAGAGGAAATAAAAGAAATCTGAAAATGAACTCAATCAGTAAGGGTGATTTGAGTATCTCTACCAGGGCTATGGATGCCTGATTGGCAGTAGAGTGATGCTTAGAAAGAACCAAAGGTATCTCTATTGGGGCTATAGATGCCTGCTTGGCAGTAGAGCTATGCCCAGGATATCATTGCACGTAAAAAATGTAACTCAAAATTATGTAGCTTGGGTAGAGTCTAGATTTCACATTGATCATGACAACACTTATGGAGATGAATGAATCATTTGTACACACAAATAGATTTTAGTTTCGTCTCAAACCTTTGTCATGTCCTAGTTTTGATCATGTTTACACTTCTTAGGTTGCCTTGAATGAGTGTAAACCAGAGATTTTGGTTTTTGGAGGGTTGCACGTTTTAAAATTCTTAGAGAATTTTCCTAGCCGAGTCGCTATTTGTTATACCTTGCATACACGCCCCAACTTTTTCTTGGAAAATTTGGGGACCCCCTTTTTGTTTTCTTTCGTTTCGCTGGTTTATTTTGTTGTGGTCGTGCTATGTTCTTCTTTTCATCATTTCTCATTCCTTGTTCATCATTATTTTTCAAGATCAGGTTGCAGAATGGAATCATCACTTGACACCTTTTGGGGTTTCAAGTTTTGGTTCCACCCTGACGCTGATCTCTATTTCCATTGTGTTCCTTTTGTTTGGTTCGGGTTTGGGTATCGGGATCGAAACCGGAACAAGGAACCTTTCCAAGGTTCTTGTTCCTGGTTTCGTCCCAATCCTGATTCCCTGCTTTACCTTCGGGTGTTGTTAGGGTTCACGTTCCTTGTCTGGTCCCAATCTTGATCCCCATCTTTTTGTCGCATTGTTTGCTTTTCGTCTTCGTCTTTCATTTTTTTGTTTTGTTTTTTTCATTGTCTCATTTTTTTGTTTTCATCCTCGCCCCGTCATGTCATTTGTCCATTTACTAGTTGTTGTTTGGTCTCCTTCATTTCTCCATCTTTCATTCTTGTCGTCGTTGGTTTGGTTTTTGTGTCACTTATTCTTTAGAATAAATAAATCTTTTTATTTAAAAAGGTTTAATTGTAATATCAAAAATACAAAAAATATCAAAATTTGAAAAATACAAAAAATTATAAAATTCAAATATCCAAAGGAGTTAAAAGTTAGAAAATTAAAAATAAATAATAAATAAATCTTTTATTTTTTTTAAAAGATTTAAAATAAAACTTTATAATAAATAAATCTTTTTTATTTCTAAAAATATTTAACAATCAAAATAAATTAAATAAAAATCTTTTAAATTTAAATTTAAAAGATTATAAAATCATAAAATGAATGTTTTTTAATTTTTTAAAATTAAAGATTAAAATAAAATCATAAAAGGAAAAAGAAAATAAAGTAAAAACAAATAAAATATTTTTATTTTAAAAATCTAAAAACATAAAAATTAAATAAATTAAAAAGAATTAAGGTTAAAAAACTTTAATTTAAAAATAAAGGTTGAAAAATAAAAGTTCCTTCAGTTGGAATTTTGAACCAAACCCATTTAAATGTTCATGTTCAGCAATAATCCCGATCATGCCCCATAAAAAGGAGATAAAAATTAAAATGACCATCAGAATCAGGTCAAAAATTGTAGCTGGGAGATAAAATGCCAATGTTCGGGATTTTACCCGACTTTGACCCTGCCTTAATAAAAGTTTCTTTTTGGAACCAGAACAATATAAGACCTAAACTAAACAAAATAAATGTTCACGTTCTGAAATGGTTCCGAACCCGACTCCGAATAGTGCACATATGGTTTTGATCCTGCTTTGTAAATGGTCTCGATCCCACGCTAGGCATGGAAGCAAGGGTTTATAAAATGCTCGACAAAAAGATTCAAAGAGATCTCGTTTCATCAAACATAGGAAGATGCAGAAGATGTATCTATTGGAGAGGCACTAGAAACACACACAAATGCAATTTGCAAGTGTAAAGCAAATTCCACAACCTTTGCTAAGTATCACTGCTGCCTGTGAGAGGATGTGTGTAAATCTTGGAAGTGTATAGAAGGCAGATGAACTGTTCTACAAAATGCCTCAAAGACTTGTCACCTCATGGAACACATTATTGCAACGAACACTCACAATACATCTATTGAAAGGCTTTAAAGACTTTCAAGCAAATGTTATTGGCAGGCGTAAAGCCAAATTCTCTAGCCATTGCCAATATCCTCCATGCCTGTGCCAAGATGAATGATTTGGAATTGAGACATGTATATCCATCAAAGCACAACAGAGATTTGGAAGCTCTCAAACGAACTGCTCTGATAAACATTACATGTGCTAAGTGTGGAAGCATCGACATGGCATGTGAATTGTTCGCTAGAATGTGCCAAAGAGATTGGTATCTTAGGAAGTGCACAAAAATGCATCTGTGGAGGAGATATTTGAGACTCGAATGCATATGATGAAGGTAGTGAATTGTTTTACAAAATGCCTCAAGTGATGTGGTCTTATGGAACACAATGTTGTGGGTGTTTGCGCAGCTCCAGGATGCCATGAGAAGGCACACAAACTGTTTGATAGAATGCCTTAAAGTAAGGTAATCTCATAGGATGTATCGACTATAGCATGTACACAAGATCAGTATATTGAAAATGCTTCAAGGATCCCTGTGAAATGCGGTCTCATGGATAGTCACGATGGCAAGTTTGAGAAAAACAAGTTAGATTCCACAATCTTTGCAAACGTCTTCCCTGCTTTTAGGCACAATAATGAAAGCATGCACATGCTGCACAAAATAGATATGTTTAAAAGGTTTAAGAAACCATTGAGAAAATGCATACAAAATATGGAAGCATAGACAAAGCATATGAATTGTCTCGCAGAGGGTGTCGAAAGAAAATAGAAGTTTTGGGACGAGGGATATTATTAATGCAAAGATTGTTTAATCTGTACAGATTGAATTTTTTGAGGATGACTCTTTTAGAACTTTAAATAATATTTTGATTCTTGTTTACCAGGAATTTAATCTTGCAATGTTAAAATAGAATACACAGAGATTAATTAATTGATTCATTCATCTAATAAGATTGTTGATTTTTAAGAATTAAAATGAATTATTTAATTTTATGATTTGGTTTTAATTCATTAAATTATTATGTTTTGGAGGTTATACCAGGTTTCATATGTGAATGGTGTCAAGATTGAATTAGTTATTCTATGAATTTAATGTTATTTAAAATAACATCATAAAATGGGGTTTCTATTATTTCACTTACGAAAATCTGAGCTTTATTATTTACATTTGATTGAAATAATTTGAAATCAATTATTAATCCATTTTATTAAATTGCTTAATATGTATTTTTGGTTTTCAAGTACTTTTGAAGGCAGAAGAGATAATGGATTGGGAGGATATTGCAAAATTGACATACAAAGAGGGGGGATTTTATGAAAAATCATCAAACTGAAAGTGAACTGAGCATTTCATGGAGTTATTTTTGGAGAAGGAATCTGATTTACATCACAACAAGAAGTGAAACTCAAAGTTGAAACTGGGAATTGCAATCGTGAACTGAAGCTAACTGAGGTCAAATGGAGTCAAGCAAAAGCTAAAACAAAAAGTTTCTTGTGAGGAGTGATTGTATACACACAAAAGCTACAGCTTTTGATGTCTCAGTTTTGGAGGAAATTATGTAATTAGTGAGCTATTAAAAGTCAAATAAGGCTCATTTTGAAGGGGTTAGAATTTTAGGAAAGGAGTTAAGAATTTTGCATATTAGTTGATTAGAGTTTTGTAGTAGAATAGATGATAATTATTTTTTGTATTCTTAGTTTAGCTGAGGTAATTTGAAGAGATTGGTTTCTGTGCACTGGTGAAACCTGCTAGATTTGTAAATGTTGTTTATCTATTTTGCAACAATAGAAGTAACCATACTTAAATCTGCTTTAAGTTGTTCTCTGGAGTGATGTTTGTTCTATTAATCATTTGATTTGGAATCTTTCAAGGAATAAAGTTTTATCTTTTCTTTTGTTCGAAATTGTGATTTGCGATTTGCTGTTAAAATTTGCACTGTGAATGAATGTTCAACTTTGTATTGATTACATGTTGGATTATTCTGCAGTTTAAGTTAGGAAATTCCTTAGAGAATAATAGGTCTGGTTAAGTGAATGAATCAACATTCTTCTCTCTCTTGTATCCCTGATCTATCTTTTTCCTTTTTTTATACCCCCAGTTAGAGTAGGTTTATATAGGAATTCAATCTTGCAGCAATCAAGAAGCTCAATAATCAGCAGGCCCCTTGAACATTACAGCCTCATTGACCGCTCAATAAAACAACACAGTTGAGAACCAACTACAGAGACCTTGGAAGATAGGTGGTTTTAAGCCAGTTATCTTTTTAAGGAGAAATAGAGTAGAAATATTCTGTTTAAATGTTGCTGTGTCAATTTGGCCATCAACAATAACCATATAGGGCTCTGAATGGGGATATACCAATGGACATGTGATGAGTTGTGTTGTAGCAATATTCTCCCAAATGCAATTATTTGATCCAGGACGATTGTTGATTGGTGACATAATTCCTCAAGTATCCTTCTAACCACTTGTTTACAATATCAGTTTTTCCATCAGTTTGTGGATGATAACTTGTGCTAGGAGTAAGTTTGGTGCCTAGTAGATGGAATAACTCCTTCCAAAAAGTGTTGATGAAATGACTCTCTATCACTGACAATGTTCTTAGGTAACCAATGCAACCAAAAAACTTCATTGAAGAGCAGCTCTGCAACTTGTGGAGCTTTGTAGTCACTGTAAATTGAAAATAAATGAGCATACTTGGTCAATCTGTCCACTACAATATAAAATACTTGCCTTATGCTTTGGGTAATACGGTGATGAAATCCATGGAGATACTCTCCCATTTATGCTCTGGAATTGGAAAAGGTTGTAGTAATTTGACTGGAAGCTCTTGTTCCCCTTTGTTCACCTAGCATGTGAAACATTCCCAAATGTATAAGAGAACATCATCCTTAATTCCCTTCCAAGCAAACCTTTCTCGAATCTTCTGGTAATTTTTTTAGAATCTAGGGTGCCCTATTGTTAGTGCAATATGGTAAGCTTCCAATATCTTCTCCTTTACCTTAGATCTCAGAACTAGGAATACCTTTTTTTGAACAATATCTGGCCTTCCACCACTTCATACCACTCATCCTTCACTACACATTCCCAGACACTGGTAACAAAAGGATCCTTAGCATACTCCTCCATGATGGAATCTTTCTAATTAGTTGATCAATGTGATGGACACATGACACAATGTAAGTCTCCTAGAGAGTGCATTCGCCACAATATTCTTCCTTCCCTTGATATATTCAATATCAAAATCATATGTATGTAGTTTGTTGACCCATTTTTACTGCCTTTCATTCAATTTTTTTTGACTTAGGAATAATTTCAGATTGTTATTGCCTGTCTTGACCATAAATCTTCCACACACCAGGTATTGTCAAAACTTCTCCAAGGCATGGACTATAGATAGCATCTCTTGATCATATATGGGATATCCTTTTTCATTATCTCTCAATTTACTACTTTCAAATGCTATGGGGTGTCCCCTTTGAGAGAGAACAACTCCAATCCCTTCACTAGAAGCATCACATTCTACAACAAATGGAAGTGAAAAATCAGGATTTGCAAGAATAAAAAAACAACTCATTACCTCTTTCAATTTCTTGAAGGCCCTGTGTGCTTCTGTTGTCCTTTCAATGGCTCCTACTTTAGTAAGATTGGTGAGAGGTGCCACATGTTGGTAGTTGTTATCATTGATGTCAACACTGATTATTGGTTGTCTTTGATGTTAACACTTGATGAAGGTTATTGTATGTTTGGAAATGGTTGTCATTGATTTCAACACTAATTATTGGTAATGGTTGATGACAACATCTAATGAATTGTGTGTGGTTTCCATCATTATCAACACTTGATATGTAAGGGATATTGTTGCTGTGTTTGTTGCTTGGCATTGGTTGTCATTGTTGACAATATTCAGTTTGGGATAACATTGATGTATGAAAGAGTTGTTGAAGTTCATGATTGGAGGAAATGTCTTATCTAAGAAGAATTATTGAAGTTCATGGTTGGATGTCAAAGTTTTGTTGAGCTAACGGTGTTGTTGAAGTTCATGGTTGGATGTCATGCCCAGTTCTATGTCAAGAAAAGTTGTATAGTGCTTTGTTTCTGTCAAAAAAGATTTAATTCATAATGATATATTAAGATGTAGATTAGAAGTATTACTGATAGTGAGAGATGTTGTTGAAGGTCTATAGTATGTCTTATGCTCTTTCCTATTGTTCTTGATGAAGCATGTATTGTTGAAAGGAAGTCTTGGCCTCCATAACTTGTGAAAAGGTTTCTATTCCAGGAAGTTGCTGTGAAGACTGTTTGGGAGAATGCTCTACATTCCTCCGTTGTTGAAGTTGTGGTCTTGTGGTTTGAAATTAAAAGTTAATGCTCTGTGGATTTTTCACTCCTATCATTTTAGGTCACCAGTGTTTTTGAGGAGGTTTTTGTGAATTGTAGAAGGTTGACAGTGTTGGTTTTTTGGACTAGTCCAAAAAATGTTCTGCATTGATGTATCTACTCCTGCAACTTGGTGAATGTGCTCTCAATGTATGTAAAGTGTCTCAATTCCAATTTCATGTGATGAAGTGGTCTTCAAGTTGATATGCTATTGCTATATCTTTTGTTTATGCATTTTATGGTTTTGGAATGAAGTATTATGTTCATGTTTGGTTTGTGATGGCTATTGATGGCATGGCAGTATGAAAGAAGTGGTTGAAAGTGTTGTTGCATGTTCATGGAACATACGCATGTGATATGTGTGTTGTTAATTGGCCTCTTAGTGTTGCATTGTGTCTTGGGTTGGTTGTCTAGGTTATTTGTGGATATCTTGTTGATAGAGCTTGTTCTTTTTCTTATGTCATGTTCTTGGAGGTTTGCGCTAGCATTTGAATATTTGTTAAATTTAGATTTGGGTCTTGACCTATCCTAGTTAGAACCACCATGAGTAAATTCAATTGCAAGAATGTTTTTGGGCCGATTAGTTATGTGCTTCATGTTTCATCTACATGTTTCCTTGATGCCCACTTAGATTGATGTGAGCTAGTGTGTGAATTGTTTTGGATCACATTAGAATATGTGTTAAGTTTTTTTTGGTCCTCTCTATTTTGGATAGGACCGCATTATGCTTTGGTGGTCAACTTGTTGAATTCATTGTTTATCTTCTTTATGGCCAAACTAATTAAAGTTTTAAAGAGTTGTGGTGGATATATATTCAAGATCATTTTGGATGAAACAAGATGGAGAAGTGTACAAGCATGAAGAAGTGTGAGTGTGAAATATATTGAATATCTAACATAGTTAGTTCTACAATTGTGAAGAGGAAAGATCAAATGCACCTTAATGCATCAATCAACATATTGAATTGTTGACAAATATTGTGATTCTCTCATAAATTTTTTGTATCCTGCTCTGAGATAGTGAATCTCATTAGGTCCTTTTATCTTTCACCTAAATTTGTGTTAGCTTCAGTTTCGCATGTCCTTTGTATCTTTCTCTAAGGTAGTGCGGCTTAGTTTGCAAGTCCTTTTTGGCAATGAGCCTTTATATTGTGAGTTAACTCTCACCGTGGTTTTCCCTCATTGGTTTTTCCACATAAATCTAGTGTCTCCTTGTGCATGTGTGTGTTCTCTATTTTTTCTCATTACTATTGATTTGATTAAGGTTAGAATTGTTATATCTTTAATTACTGAAGATTGCTTATCTTGCTAAGGTTTTAAACTGCTATATTTGTTTAAGGGTTTTGGTTGAGTTAAGAAGTTTGCATTGTGCTAAAGTGTTTCTAAGTTTCAGAAAGGTTTAAGTTTTTGATAAGACCAATTCACCCCCCCTCTCAGTGTCCAAGTGTGTTCAACATCGGAGACTGAGAAAATCCTTTGACAAACCTCTAGCAATAGCTACATGGTCCCAAGAAACCTCTTAGCTAAAACAAATTCATGTGAGGAGGCTAGTCTAAGATGGCTTGGATCTTCTACTGATCAAATCAAACTCCCTTAGCACTTATGACATGTCAAAAATACAATATATTAGTTGAACCAAGCTCACATTTGGACATCTTTGCAAAGAGAGACTGTTGTTCCAAAATTCCCAAGACTATATCCAAGTGCTTCAAATTTTCTTCCCAAGTTTTGCTATAGATTAGAATATCATAAAGAAAACCAACACAAACCTCCTCAAATGCTTACCAAAAACATAGTTCATGCATGATTGAAAAGTTTTTGGAGCATTGGTGAGACCAAAGGGCATAACCAGGAACTCAAAATTCCCATAGTGACACCAAAAAGTAGTCTTGTGCACATCTTGCTCCCTCATGTGGATTTGGTGGTATTCAGACCTCAAATCAATCTTTGAATTTAGTATATCACACCATGTAGTTCATCAATCAACTCATCTATCCGCAGTATGGGGTACCAGTTCTTAATGGTCTTCTTGTTCAATGCTCGGTAGTCTATGCACATCCAGAGAGTGCCATATTTCTTCTTTTCCAACACCAAAGACGATGCAAAAGGGCTAGAGCTTGGTCTGATGTAGCCCATGCCCAATAACTCCTTTATTGCTTTCTCTATCTCTTCTTTATACATATGAGGATGGTGGTAAGGAGTGGTCATAACTGGCTTTGATCCTAGTTCAAGTTTTAAGATATGATGGAAACCTCTATTTGGTGGGTCTCGGAGGCATGGCACTAAAAACCAAACTATTCTTATCCAAAATATTTTGTGTATCAATATGAACTTGACCATTCTTACTTTCAGAAGAGTCCTTTGAAATCACTGAACAACTAGCAGTCCAAGCAACTTGGTTCTTCTGGAAGATCCTTTCCATTCTCTTGGTTGATACTACTTGTGGAACTCCATTAGCCATTCCCTTTAGAACCACGTCTTTCCCATTGACTTTAAACTTGAGCTCCAAAATTTGGTAGTTTGTGGTGTACTCACCCAATGAATGTAACTAGTGCACACCTAAAATCACATCAATTTCACCTAAACTAATGACATAAAAATCATCACAAACCATATTATCTCCAAATGTTATGTCCAAATTTTGAAATTTCTACTTGCAAGGTAAGTTATACCCATCCTCCACAGTGATAGTGAAACCTTCAAAATTCTTTACATCCAACCTTCTCCTCACAAGTCCCTCATCAACGAAGTTGTGAGTAACTCCTCCATCAATTTGGACAGTTACTCTTTGTCCCGCAAGGACTCCCTAGACCTTGAAAGAATGGTATCTATGTGTGTTGGATAGGGATGCTAGAATACCACCATTGTTTTTCTCCTTATCTTCTTCCTCATGAGGCATGTCTTCCAAATCATGAAACTCTTTAGACCCATCTCAATATGATTCTTTGTCGAAGATGACTTCTATATAGTTGACTTGCCGCTTTCCAAGACACCTGTGTCCTAGAACCCATGGATCTCTACAACAGAAACAAAGTTTCTTCCTTCTAAGCTCATTCTTAGTTTCAACATCACTCTTCCCAGGTGAGGTAGGGGGAGCAATTCTTTGAGCTAACCCATGCTTCTTTTGGAAACTCCCTTTTGGTTTATTCCATAATAAGGGTTTTGATTTATGTTTGGGAACAAAATTCTCTAGGTCAAAATATTTCTATATAGTCTCCTGAAGTTTTGAGGGGTGGAATGCTTTCATTAAGCCCCTAAGTTGTTCCACCAAGCCTTCATTAAACAAGACTATGAGTCTCCTCTCTGAGATGTCAGTTACCATGAGTTATAGCTTTTGGAAATCTACAACATATTCTTCCACACTCCCTTTTTTCTTGAGGTGATCCAATTCTCTAAAATGTCCTTTCTGATCTCTCCTATCAAATATCTCAACTAGTCTACTATAGAATTCATCATCAGATTTGATCAATTTGTGGCCTTGAGTGATCAGACCATGGTACCACCAATCATGAGAAATTCCTTCCAAATGTACAGTGGAAAATTTTATGGCATCTTCCTTAGGCATTGGCTTGAGTGCCAAATATGTATCAAGTTTCTACAACCATGCCCTAGTAGTGCTTTTCTCATATCCATCAAAAGGGGAAATAGATAGCTTTCCCAATGAGTGCTCCAATTATTTTGGCTTGAGGGGTGAATGGTACTTGTTCCCCTTTTATTCTTTGCTATAGCCATGAAATATCTCAAAGATACAATCTCTTTGATAGGAGGGTCCAAATCCCTATACTCTTCATAAGCTCTTGAGATGTCATCTTGGAGTGTAGTTTCTTCTTCTAGAACTTCTTCAACTCTTTGAATGAACTTAGGTTTAAGGGGCCTATTGCTAAAGTCTGTTCTAAAACTTTGTGTAGAAATCACCTTCTTCTTCCCCTTTCCACCACTTGACTCGTTGAAGGCATCGACTCCATTAATAATATCATTTTCCTTCCTTGTGTTAGTCTGTATCCATTCAAACATCTGACCGAACATGTCGGCAAGACAATTTTTCCCTTACATATCATTTCCTCAAATTTTTCTTGTGCTTCATCATCCTTCATCATTTCTCCTTGACCCACTTTCTTTAGTTCTCCCCTCCAGAGTCTGATCGCCCTTTCACTTGGAAACATCAATCATTAGAAAACCCTACAAGTTGGAAAAATCTTGCTTTGATTACACTGTAATGTCCCTAACATATAATTTTAACAAATACTAATTTGCTGATGGAAATTCAAACACAACAAAATAGGCAAAACATATATTACTCAAAAATATGGTGAAACCTCAAAAATGTATGAATAATATTTAAGAACAATGATCTAGAATGATTTTTCATATCACCACTGTTCAAACAACATTACTAACTTCCCTACAAATCCTTGAAGCTCATATGCTAAACCTGAATGAGAATGCCCTCAAGAACCAAAGGGGATTTCGTTCTCTGATCCTAGTGAACACAAAGTTTTCATCCAATGAACACAACTTTTATGGTTTTTCATCCACATAAGGAAATATAACACAAGTGTCCCAAATTTACAAGAAAATAACATAATAATTGTATGCCCTTACTGTTGAATGGTCCAGATAACTGAGAGGGGGGTGAATTAGTTATCATAAAACAATTTTCTTGACTTTAATTAATCTAGAGAAAACTTAAATCAATCAGATAATAATCTAACAGATATGAACATGAAAGCACACAACAACACCATGCACAATGAACACTGAAATTTACGTGGAAACCCAAGAAGGGAAAAACCATGTAGAATGCTAATTCTCAATTATAAAACACCAGTTAAGGTGACACTAGTTAAGGTGATTTTTACAAGGGCTCACTGCGAAATTTCTCACTCTAGGTAAGGCTCACTATTGGTGGGCTCACTGCCCGACTATTATAGCCAAAGATAAAAAAGGCTCATTGCCAAAAGAGAAAGGATCATTGCCAACAAAAAATGATTGACTGCCAGATGAATGATGAAAGGGAATCCACCACTGAAATAACTATCACCAACAATGACACCGGATAGAATCTCACTGTCTACTTCCTCCGGTCATATACTTTTGCATATTTCACAATGTATGAATTTTCAAATTCACATTCATCACACTTGCTTTCATCAAAAAAATTCAACCTTTAATTATACCATTCCATGCTTCCATAAACTCCTAAGTCAGCCAAACACAATGTCTTCATAATCTTCTAAGTCGGCCAAACACAATTTGAATTAGGTCACCACAAAACTTTCCCGCGGTGGAAAGGAATGAAACATGGACCAATTAGAGCCTCCTTTCTCAAATCAACATGCTACATGATATCCAGAACCAAAGAATAGAATATACATGTTATAATGCAAACAATGTTCTGGGGCCAATTTTAGATTGGTCTGAACCCATAAGAGTGTATCTCAATATGTTGCAAAATGAATGGGACCAGGACAAGCATGAAAAAATATAGATCATTACAACATAACATCTAGAGCATGACAATTCAGATCACCAAAGCATCAAAATCAATCAACCAAGATATGTTGAAATCAATGACAACAATTAATGACAACAATCAACAACATCACATTCCAACAATCTCCCCCTTTGTCATTGATGGAAACATCCATCAACAAAAAGCCAAAAAACTCAATGTCACCATCAACAACATCAAGGACCTTCTTTTCTTCTCCCCTTTTGACATCAAGGACAAAGGGAAAAAAATTCCCCTGAAAAACTTACTTTGCTCCCCATATGAGGAAGCCACCCAACATTGATCCAGATAAGAGTGAGCATATAATGCTATGGACCAATGCACACCCTGGTGCAAATTATTGTAGACTAGGAGGAGGAAGAACCCCTAACTTCTGCCAAAGATACTCAAAAGTATCTTTGCTTAATGGTTTTGTGAAAATATCTGTAATCTACTCTTTAGTAGGTACATATTCAAGTCTGAATTCATTGTCCAATACCTTTTCTCTCAAGAAATGATATCTAATAGATATATGTTTTGTTCTGGAGTGTTGTACCAGATTCTTGGAAATGTTTGTTGCATTGGTATTATCACACATAATTGAGATCAGTTCATCAAATGATATGCAAATTTCCTTCAACATTTTTTTCATCCACAATCCCTGAGTGCAACATGAAGATGCTACAATGTATTCAGATTAGTAGTAGATAAAGATACATAATCTTGTTT
Organism: Sequoia sempervirens; assembly: GCA_007258455.2. Classification (NCBI taxonomy): domain Eukaryota; kingdom Viridiplantae; phylum Streptophyta; class Pinopsida; order Cupressales; family Cupressaceae; genus Sequoia; species Sequoia sempervirens. Next base: position 24,690 of record VDFB02218015.1, read on the forward strand.
CTTACTTGACCAAGCAACCAACTAGGAGCCAAGGAAATAAGATCCACCACTTGTGCTTTTCCTGTTATCAACACATCCGGCCCAATCATCATCAGTATAAGCTGTCAAAGTGAAATATGAGTCCTTTGGATACCATAACCCCATATCTTCTATACCCTTCAAATATCTAAAAATCCTTTTTACTGCAACATGTGATTCCTTTGGGTCTTGCTGAAATCTGACTGCTAAACAAACAACATACATATTGTCTGGTCTAGTAGTAGTCAAATATAACAATCCTCCAATCATTGAACTATACATACTTGCATCAACTTTAGGTGAATCATCTTCTTTTGCCAACTTGCATCCAGTAACAATAGGTGTATAAATCGGTTTGGAGTTCTCCAACCCAAACTTCAATAATTCTTTGGTATACTTGGACTGATAGATGAAAATTCCTTTGATGTTTTTATTTACTTGTAGTCCAAGGAAGAAATTTAACTCACCAATTATGGACATTTCAAATTCCTTTTGCATTTCATCTGCAAAATTTCTACACATATAATCATTTCCTCCAAAAATTATGTCATCAACATAAACTACAACAATCAACATTTGATCTGAGTGAATTCTATAGTATAAATTACTGTCAGTAGATCCCTTTTGAAATCCTTGTCTAATCAGATACTTATCTAATCTGCCATACCAGGCTCAAGGTTCCTACTTCAATCCGTATAAATCTTTCTTCAACTTGCAAATGACATCCGTGTCACTTCCGGACTTAAATCCCTCTGTTTGCTCAATGTAGACTTCTTCCTTCTGTTCTCCATTCAAGAATGTAGATTTTATATCCATTTGATAGAATTTGAAATCCTTAAAAACTACAAAAGCTAAGAATATCTGGATTGCTTCCATCCGAGTAACAGGAGAATATGTCTCTCCAAAATCAATACCTTCAATCTGAGTGTAACCTTTGCAAACCAATCTTTCCTTGTTTCTCATTAACTTCCCATTTTTGTCTAGCTTGTTCTAGAATACCCACTTTGTTCTAATTACATTTTTGTCCGCCGGTCTGGGAATAAGCTCCCCAAGTTTGATTCTTCTCTATCTGATCAAGCTCTTCTTTCATTTCCTTCACCTAATTTTGATTATTATATGCTTCTTCCATAGTCTTTGGCCCAGTTTCTAAGAGTAGACACAATAATACTTGCTCTTGAGCTACTTTGCTTCTTATGATGATTCCCTTATTCTCATCTCCAATAATTTGGTTTTCTGAGTGATTTATTTGTACATACTTTAGGGTTTTAGTTGTAGTTGTCGGAGCCTCCTTTGTCTCTTCTTCTTCTTTCTTATCCTTTTCTTCTTTGTCATCTAAGTCATCTGATTCATATTCAATATGCTTGTCAGGATTTCTTTGAACATCTTCATCTACTTTCACATTCACACTTTCAACTATCTTGTTCAGTCTCTTGTTGTAACACCGGTATGCTTTGCTTCTTGTAGAGTAACCCAAAAATATGCCTTCATCAACTCTACTGTCAAAATTTCTAAGATTGTCCTCATCTCTTTAGATGTAGCATTTGCTTCCAATTTTTTAAAGTATTTTACTGTGGGAGCTCTTCCATGCCATAGCTCATATGATGTCTTTCCATACCTCCTTTGCAACAGTACTCTATTAATAGTGTAAACTGTTGTGTGGATTGCTTCTCTCTAGTAGACTTGTGGTAAACATGCTTCATTGATCATTGTTCTAGCTGCTTCTTGAACTATCTGGTTCATTCTTTCCATTGCACCATTCTGCTGTGGTGTTCTAAGGGTAGATGGCTGTCTTTTAATGCCATGTTTTTCATAGAATTTGTTGAATTCATTAGAAGTAAATTATCCCCCTCTATCAGATCTTAAGCACTTAATTCTTTTGTCAACTTCATTCTCAACTCTAGCCTTGAAAATATTGAATTTTTCTAAAGCCTCTAATTTTTCACTTAAAAATACAACCCAGGTTAATTTGGAATAATCATCTATTAAAAGCATGAAATATCTCTCACCTTGTAAGCTTCTTGTTTTGATAATACTACATAGGTCAGTGTGTACAAGGTCCAACAAATCGGTAGATGCTTCTTCTTTTCTTTAGAATGTTTCTCTAGTTTTCTTTCCTTCTTGACATCCTTTGCAGATAGTGTTGTCTAGTTTGGTCAGTCTTGGAAAATCTCTTACTACTCTTATTGAACTTATCCTTACCAAATTGTCAAAGTTGATATCACACATCCTCCAATTCCAGATCCAATTGTCATTGGACTAAGAAAAAATAAATCTCTTTTTAGCTCCTTCCAGTTGATACATATTCCCACTTGTTCTTTTTCCAACTTCAATAATAGTTCCAGATCTCACAACCATTGTCCTCAAACATCACATTATAGCCATATTTGTACATCTGTCCAACACTCAGAAGATTATGATATAAACCCTTCAAATAATAACCATTGTCAGTGTTATGTTTTCCATCAAAGGTAATAGAACCAATTCCAACAATCTGTGTTGTTTTATCATCTCCAAATCTAATAGAACCTCCATCATATTTCTCAAGCTTCACAAACTTACTTTTATCACTAGTCATATGATTCGAACATCCACTATCAATCAACCATTCATCTCTATTTCTTTTAACAAACAATGCAACTTCAGTGTTATCATTTAGAAAAAGATTAGAGATATCAAATTCGGGTTCATCCTTTTCCACCAAAAATAAACAATCCTCATGATCTGATTCATCATCTGAAATACTGGCATTCTCATTGACATAATAGGCCTTCTTATTGATCTTTTTAAACTTTTTACTTGTTCCTTTTTCCGGACACTTAGTTGCTAAATGACCAATCTTTCCACATCTAAAGCATTTAAGAGGTAACATACCTTTGTACTTGCCGATACCTTTCTTCAGTTTCCTTGTGAAGTTTGCTTCCAACTCATCTGAGCTTTCAATATCCAGATCTTCTTCTATCTTTGTGGCTTTGAAGGATGTTTCGGATTTCTCCTTTTCTTTTCCAAAATTCCTCATCTCAAACGCAGTCAAGGTGCCAAATAGTTTCTTTGGTGAATTTCTTTGGATCATAAACTTCTTCAATAACTGAGATCTTGTCATTGTAGCTCTCCGGTAGGGTCATCATAATCTTCTCCATTACATCTTCATCTGTCAGAGTGCCTCCTTGATTTTTGACTTTATTTTCTACACTGTCAACTCTCTGAAAGTAGCTTGCTATATCCCCACCTTCTTCCATCCTCAAGTTTTCATATCTGCGCTTAGCTATCAACTTCTTTGATATTTTGACTCTATCATTTCTTTCAACTTTTCCCAAACTTCATAAGCGATGCCCAATGAAATAAATTTTGTTAGTTCAATCTTAGACAAAGTATTAAATATTTCATACCTTTCCTTTTCATTCTCTTCATAGGTTGCAATCTCATCCACAAAAGAAGGACCACTTTCTGGTTCAACATATTTTGTCTCAACAACTTTCCAAGTCTTGTAGCCTAGAGAGATCAGGTAACCTCTCATCTGTACTTTCGAGAAACTGTAGTTAGATCCATCAAACACAAGAATTGTCAGTTTGGGCACCATCAAATCTACCCCAAGCAGTTAAGCTCTTCTTCAAGGAACCAAAGCTCTGATACTAATTGTTGAACAATCCAGATAAATGAAAGGGGGTTGAATCAGTTATCATAAAATAATTTTCCTGACTTTAATTAATCCAGAGCAAACTTAAATCAATCAGATAATAATCTAACAGATGTGAACATGAAAGAACATAACAACACCATGCACAATGAACCCCAGAATTTGCATGGAAA
>VDFB02218016.1:0-11056 GCA_007258455.2 Sequoia sempervirens
ACAGTACCGTACTACATCAAAGAACAGTGATGCAATGTTCAGATTTTGCAGAAAACAAAGGAATTTTATTGCTTAAACTTCAAAATTGTAACTTCCAACCACACCCCAAACTGGTATTTGACCTTACAAGGCCTTTTTAAGGCATTTCCATCAAATTCCCAATAGTTACAAACTAATTTTCAACTTCCAACCATTCACCTTCCACTAGACACCAAAAATTGCAAAAGTTGTTTTTTTCAACTTGACAACATTCTACAACTTTGACAAATTTACATTTGCACACAAACTTAACACCTAGTGACCCAAACTAGACTTCAACACATTTAAAATGGTCTTCTTAGACCTTATTACATATTAAAAACTTAAAAAAAACAAAACACTAACTTTTTACTCCTCTTGGGCATGAGATCCTAGGTGCCCCTGCACCATACTCCCAAGGGGGGTTGTCTCTCTCTTCCTGGTCTTCTAATTCTTCGGCAACTTGTCCTTCATCTCTACAACTTTCCCTAGATTTTTTTTCTTCTTGTTACTGAGCATCTTCTCAACTTCAAGGTACCAAAATTCGAGTTCTCGTTCATATACCTCAGTACCACCATCTATGTCTTCATCTTCATCATTCGAACACAACATGTCAGCATATTCATCATCCATAAGATTAGAAAATGCAACCATTACCTCCGTTGTTTATGTAACATCTTCTTCACCATATGATGCATAGCAATTTGCATACACTGCATTCACTTCTCCCTTTTCTTTATACCCTTTCCCATCTTCATTTTCATCTATTGCACCTATAAACACACAGTCACAAATATTGTTAGAAATAACATTTTGAGTCTCAAGGGACCCATTGTCTTCACATTTTTCCTCTTCCTCGGATGGCTTAGGCTCTTCCATCATCATCAAAGACTCTCCAAGGTCTAGTTTTGCTGCCCTCTCTTGTCTTATTCTCTTTAGAATAATCTTTTTGATAGGCCATTTAACCTTCTTCCTTATTGGCCAATGCCAACATTTTTCTTGGTTTGCTCTCTCAAACAATTGTTGCATCTCAAGTTCCATCATTTTTCCTATTTCTTCCATTTTTTTTTCCATTTCTTCCAAGGTGTGTCTCAACTCCATTATCTCTTGCTGCACCTTTATCTATTCTTCTTTCCCATTTTTCTTCATCTAACTTTTCTCTTTTCTCATCACTTGTTTCTTGCTTGGTACCTCCTTGCTTTGTAAATCTCCACGGACTAATTTTCTCAACACGTCCATTCTTTTTTCTCAAGCAAGTCTCTTTCACCTTGCTTCTTCTTGTCTTCATGATACCTCACTTTAGGCCCCTTTCTTTTCCCTTCGCCTAGTCTTTTGGTATTCAGGTTCTTCCTTCAACCTACAAAAAGACAAAACACAAACTCCAAACTTCTTTTCGCAAACCTTTTAGGCTTTGATACCAATTTAATGCAGAGCAAGGGTGTACAACTCTAAACAGTCCTCAAACAAGCAAACTTTCAATCTCTAAACATTCACATGATGGTTTTCATTCATTAGGCCTAAATCTCCTAGTAGTACTCAGATTGGCTAAAATGGGCACAACTTCCCAGGCAAAATTGATCTTCAAAAAAATAAACCCAAATTTGGATACCCTTAATGACTTTATTCAACATATGAAAAAATCATATATGGTTACTTTGGAAGGAAAGGTTCAAAATTTGACTGTTCTTCTCTTGACTAGGTTTGAAATGGAGCAGCAAATTTGTGTTTTATGGTCATAACCTTCAAACCAGACTTGATACCAAAAATATAAATACGGTTCTAGATACCCATTTGGGCTTTATACAACATATCTCAAAATTAGGGTAGGTTATTTTGTACAGAATCCTTCAAAAACTAGACTATCCTTCTGCCAATTAAGCCTAAAACATGAAAAATCAGACCTAGGGCATCATCAAAACACGTGCAAACCTCAATATAGAACCCTACAACTTTGGAGCATGATAATATACAACATTTCAGACTCCCACACAAAATTTAGAATTATCCACCATGGAAACCATGAGAAATCATATTTTGAAAGTCACTAGTTACGCTGCCTAGGGTTTATGACAGTTTTGAACTGTTTTTGCCAAAATTGCAATATCTCTCTCCAAACTCAACAAAAATTGATGAGACCAAGTGCATTAGAAAGTAGCTTCACATATCTTTCAGTCCCAATTGGTCTGAGATCAATATATGGAATATCAAATCCGTACCACGTGCTACAACAGGCTGGTTACAGAAAAAATCTAGAAGTGGCGGTCACCAATTTGATCATAACTTAAACAAAACTTAATGAAAATCAACCAAACCAATTGCAAATGAAAGCTAAATCAATCCTCTATCACACTCAATCATGTGCAGGTCATAAAAATTCCGTATAGCACCGTACTACATCAAAGAATAGTGATGCAACGCTCAAATTTTGCAGAAAACAAAGGAATTTTATTGCTTAAACTTCAAAATTGTAACTTCCAACCACACCCCAAACTGGTCTTCGACCTTACAAGGCCTTTTTAAGGCATTTCCATCAAATTCCCAACAGTTACAAACTAATTTTCAACTTTCAACCGTTCACCTTCCACTAGACACCAAAAATTGCAAAAGTTGTTTTTTTGCAACTTGACAACATTCAACAACTTTGACACTTTTACATTTGCACACAAACTTAACACCTAGTGATCCAAACTAGACTCCAACACATTTAAAATGGTCTTCTTAGACCTTATTACATATTAAGAACTTAAACAAAACAAAACATTAACTTTTTACCCCTCTTGGGCATAAGAACCTAGGTGCCCCTGCACCAAAAGATTCCTACAATCTAAGTTTTAACATGTGAATAGGACCTGCTAGGTGAACTAGTTAGATAGGCAACCTTATTCACACCAACACACTTGAAAATATGTTTGCCTTATATTCCAAATAAAGAGCTTGACCTTGTGGTTTTTTAAATCCAATTTTTCTGCCTTCTTTGTGATTGTCCCATCACTACATCAAAAGGACTAGAGTTATATAATGGAGACAAGCCTTGAAAGGAAATCTATTGTAAGAGAATGAACTGCCTTATTTCAAGAATGTTAACAAATTTCCATCCCAAGTCTTGTTGTAAGAATGCTTTCTACTATACCCCATCAAGAGTTACACCAATGTTCTAGCAATCACTTTGGTTTAACCATTAATTTGTGGATGAAAGATAGTCGACCTCTTCAATGTGTATCGACCTCCGACAATGTAGTCAAAAAGAAAATCCACAAACCTACCATCCATGTCTAAAATGATAGGCACAACAAAGTCAAACATTAGTGGAAAACAAATCAATCCATATTTCTCTCTAAGAGCTTTTTTGCATTAACAATAATACACATTTACTAAACCATTCTACTTAAAACAACCAAGCAATCAAGCAACTTCCTTGATGAAGGTAAACCTTTTATGCACTCCTTGGTGATGCTCCCCCTTGGCATAGAAGAAGCAAATAGAATCCCAACTTTTTGTTACTAGGCTTTGTAATCAGCTTAATGAGGTAATAGCAAAAAGAGTAACTAAAATAAAAGAATAATGTTTTGCCAGTAATTAGTCCTCATCATTAGTTAGCACTCGGGTAGTTGCCAATGGTTGGTATCCTCAACCAACGTCGGCTAACTATATATAGTATTGAGAGTGTTGTATTCGGGGACTAGCACAGATGTGATGAATTGTAATGCTGCAACCATATGAATAATAATCTGAATACCTTTTCTGTGCAATTGTTATGTGAATGATTTCTATGTTTCAATGATATTTTGCAATTTAGCTTACTCTATAAAACTAGTAGCACTCGGCGAGTAAACATTTCGCGTTGTTGCCTAAGCAAACCTGGGAATCACTCGTCATTATGTCGGTAGCGTAATGGGCCGACCGGCGGAAGAGCCTGTAGAAACTAATGAAGAAAGACAAGACAAGTTGATGCAAGATTTGATAAATCTATGGGATATATCACTAAGAGACCACGTACAGAGGGAAGCTCTCAGGCGAGAGATCCCTCAAGTGGCCAACTGGGATAGATTGCAAATAAATGATGAGGTCGATCATCTCCTTCACCGTTTTCCAAGATTGTTTGCCTGACATTCCATCATTCTACAGGACCTTTGGGTGGAGAGCAATTAGAAATGCCGAAGGCAACAAATATTGCAGCAGTACGAAGAACGAACCAAACGAGAAGAGGAGGAATGAGACGCTAGCCGAAGATGAACTCCTGGCAACCAATGAATGAATGAATGAAAACCTTTAATGCCCGTACGACCTAACAAAGACAAGAACCGTGTACTAATCGGGCACAAAACTGAAGAGGAGAGGGTTCAGCAATCACTCAGACTACAAGAGCAAGAAAACCGGCGCCGAAGACTAAGGCAAATTGATGAAGAATTTAATGAAGACCTAACTAAAATAAATCAAAGCATTAGAAGACCACATGAAAATCTTGAGGAAATAGACCAATCCATCGGGCAAATTGATGAAGAATTTAATGAAGACCTAACTGAAATAAATCAAAGCATTAGAAGAGCACATGAAAATCTTGAGGAAATAGACCAATCCATCGGAAGAGCACATCAAAGTTTTGTTGAGGGGAGGTGCAAAGGACCCTTTAGCACTCCGTACATAGAAAGGTACAAAATCAGTGAAAATGAAAATGAATTAAGTGATGAACTTGATAGCAACATTTGACGAATTCGGGAGTTGTCCATATCGAACGACAACGAAGGGCTAAGGACTAGAAGATCTGAGCCCAAGACCCCAGGGCAGAGGGAGTACCGGAGTGAACCCAAAGAGACTCAAGGTGTCGAGGACGCTGACGGAAGACGTCTCGTACGTGGCCAAGAGTGCAAGTGATGCACCAAAACGTAGCGGGAAAACCAATCCAATCAGGTCCAATACACAAGGAGGGTATCGGGGCAGGATGGTGACTCCACCAGGCAAGTAGTAGAAGCTGCTGAAATTTATGGGGAACAGGTCAGAAGATCCAGTACGCCATTGTAAAACATGCGAAACAATTTGGATAGCCAACGGACAGGACGATTTGGATCACTGGCTAAAAGCATTTCTAGCGACATTGAGAGATAGTGCCATTGACTGGCACTCATAAGCAGACCAAGTACACTAGGCATCATGGAGATTACTCAAGCAAGCATTCCAAAATGAGTTCAAACTGTTGAGGGATGACAGTGAGATTGTATAAGAAATTTACAATACAAAGCAAGGGAAGCACGAGAATGTGCGTACCTATAAATGGAGACTTAAAGATTTGTTAGGGAAACTGGAGGCACAGCCAGCGGACAGGCTAAAGAAAAGGTGGTTCCTCGAGGGTTTGCTTCCGTCATTAAGAAAGAAAATGAAAGTTGTACCTCTGTCGTTGTACTCTGAAGCGTACAATCAGGCGATGGATATAGAAAGCGAAAATAAAACATCCTAAGGGAAAAGGAGGACGGATGACAAGGAGAGTACAGACAACAGTGACGCGGAGTCAAAAACCATGCAAGCACTCCTGAAGGATATGCTAAGGATGAAGAAAGAATTAAAGGCTGACAAGGAGAGCACGAAGGAGGCCAGAGAACTGTGGTGTACGAACTGCAATGGGGAAGGTCATACAAAGGCAAACTATCCAAAGAAGTTTTGTGATGGGACATTCCGTCAAGGAATGCCCATACAACTTAAAAGCTAGAAGTGCACAAGTACTCTTTACTCAGGGAGAACCGTCAACACCGCTGAACACACCATCAAAATCCCAGAACAATTCCAATGCGTCCCCTAGGGGGTACCGAAATAACCAAAGAAGCAACAATAGTACCCCGCAAAACAATATACAGTACGATACCAAAGGATGACCTATGATCCAATGTCGGAAGTGCAACGAATGGGGCCACTTTGCCAAGGACTGCCAGAATAGTATTATTGCGGAATCTAGCAGCACTCGTTCCACAGATAACCCCCCTACGAAACTTGTCTATTTCCTAGGTTCGTGAAGTTCAAGCACGCAAAATGAGGTGATTTTCAAGCCACCTAAAAATGTGTTCCAAAGCCTCAAACAGTCAGTTTGATCATCCCCTATGTTCGCCTCGCGAAGACCTTCGAAACGAGCTCCTTCGCGAAGTCTCACTGATCATACTTAGTTAAATTGTGAAAAATGCAGTTGCACTCAAAAAGGTGCACTCCTGCTCACAGCCAAAAATTGGCTAAGTGTTGAAAAGTGCAGGGGCATTGCATAAAAGTGATTCTTAAAAAATATGCTAAAGCGCTAAAAAAGTGCACCCTTACACATTTTTTCCAGACTTGTCAATTTTTGGCTTAGGCGCACTTTTTCATGTCTTTTACACTTTTCGCTTTTCATGCCATCTTTTATGCCTCAATTAATTGGGCGACTTGAGTTAGGTTTTTTGTTTTTCCCAATCACTTAAAAGTGATTTTATTGTTTCATTTTCTTCATTTGTGGTCTTCAAACTTCATTCCTCTTTGTTGGGCCCACATCTACCTCCTCCAAAAACGCGTTTTTTGTAAGAGCTCCATCTTGGTCGAGCTAGGGTTTCGAATCCTTGTTTCAGGTATGGTTTTTATTCTTTTCTCCTTGTCTTTAACTCTTCTCTTTGCTTGTGTTTTATCTTACAAGTCTATGAATGCGTTTTTAATGATTAATCATCATCCATTCATGCGTTTTCTCCCACTCACGCATTTTCTTTCTTCCCTTTCTATTTTCGGTGTTTTTTGTTGATGTGTGGGCGTTTTCTTCTTGCCCTTTTCGCATTTTTTCCTTGTCTTCATGCGTGTTGCTCAACCTCACACGTTTTCTCTTATCATCATGGTTTCCTTGTCTATTGGTTTCCTTCTTCTTCCCACGTCCCTTCTTTCCAAACATCGGCTAAGTTTTCGTTTGTTTCTGCTTATCACTATTTACACCAAAGTGTATTGGCGTAAGAATGTAGGCCTTTCTCTCCAAAATGCGTGGTGAAGGGGTTTCTCTCCAAAAACGCGTTATGCAAGTGATTGGCACTAAGAAATTCATGCTTTAAAAGTCAAGTGTTGTTTTTCAACATCCTTGCACATTATTTTCCAAGTCCATGCTTCATGTACAGTAGCATCAAAAATGTGTGCCTTTACATTTAGTTGTCCTTCAAAGAAAAATCATGTAAAGTGCAGAAGCGCCAAAAAAGAGCGCCTTGACATCATAAGAAATTTTCCTAACACTGAGAAGTGCAGGAGTGCTATTTTTCAGCGCCCCTACACCAAAGTTGCTTTTCTCCCAAGTGCAAGGGCGCTGATTTTCAGAACCCTTACACTTTTCCCAATTTTGCTCTGAAACACTTCAAAACTTGCCAGTTTCATCCCGAACCTCACTCCTTCCACTTTGTGCATCGTTTTGAGTGCCTCATCATTCACTCCATGCTTGCTCATCATCGTTGTTTGCTTCACGCATCCCCATGTTTTTCGACTAACGTTTGACTCTACATCTTGCAGTCTCTTTTCAAGATCCTCAAAGTTGTTGATCGTAGATTCAGTTGCTCTCTAATGACTACCAAAAAACCTCCGTCGTCTTCAAAAGTTAAAGACAAACTGAAGTATAAGTATCAAGGTGTCTATCCGCCAACTGTAGTGGTCTCCAAGGTGGAAGAGATAAAAGACACAGAGGTTGGTCATCAAGACTTAGTTGATTTTGCAAAGAAAATTGAGAAGAAGCCTCTTCCTCATTCTATGAGAGCAATTGTACACAGTAACCTGCATTTGGTGTCCATGTTCCCTACTATTGCACACAATACGGAATTTGTCCTTCAAGTTGGCATCCCACTACATCAGGGAAAGCAGAAGTGTGATTGATTCTTCTGGACACGAGATTTTAAGACTCGACCCTGACTTCTTTGATATTGTGTTTAAAGTTCCACAGATGGAGAAGTACATTGATATCTCGATACAAAAAGCACAAGAAGTCTATGACGCTGATCCCAATAAGGCTAAAAACTTGATAAATAGACAATAGTTGAATAAGCCTAGGCAAACTGTTTCCAGATGGCCAAAGGGACTCCTGCGAAGTGATTTCAAAGATGATGTCAAAGATATGATCACATTCTTGAGCAGAGTGAAGGGCTTGCTTGAAGCATCCACTTTTCATGACTGGATGTATGAATACATCAAAATCATAAGAAGACAAAAAGTTTGCATTGATTAGGGCAAACAGATCAGCGATGAAATACATGAACAACTGATCAATGTGCCTTCTACATTAAAATTCTCTATGACTTCTTATTTGGTGTATGCAGTAGCTGTAATGAGGCAATTTCCAAGTCTATCCACAAAAGAGAATCAGATGCTAGCACCTGTGTATAATTTTTTCTACCAACTAGAATTGAAGGAAAGCTTCCATCATTTCAGGAGGGTTATTGATGCTTTCTTCGCGCCTTTGCTTTTCAATTTTGATCCAACTCTCAAGAGAAGGGTATCTAATGAGGCTTATAAGGCGGCAAGTAAAGTTGGATGCATATTTCTACAATTCCCAACATTTACTTATTTAAGAGTAGGGTGCTACACTGGTTGCCCTTACATGCTGCCACGATATCCTTCGGACAAGTGGATCCTCATGGAGATGTGCAGACAACTGATTTTAGTGCACAAAGAACAAAGAAATATTCATAAGCATGGATTCAAGTTCCCACTAACAATCGGTAGATATACTATCTTGACTATACAAAAAGCCAAATCTGTTTATGCTGAGATGCAAGTCATGAAGATCAGGACCTACAGGTATAGGTTTGATTTTGATTACCAAGATGTCAGAAGGCAATTGCAAAAGGGTCATCATCACAAGTACCGTTTCGAGGACATCTGGGCTGATTGCAAAGATGAAGAAACCATTCGCAAAATGGATTATTGCAGGTTGACCGTACAGCAGATCAAAGACCTTGATATTGCTGACCTACCAGAGGATTTCACAGATCCTGGCAATATCGTGAATGTTGTCTATGATGAACAAGAAATATCTACGAAGCCATTGCCTGCAATTCAATGGTCTAGAAAAGAAAGTACTAGCATCAAAAAGAGATTGGCGCCAATCTTATCCAACACCGCAGAATGGTTACACAAGCATGGTTTTGAAATGAAAAGTTTCAGAATAGATTCGGAAGGAGAAGAATCTGAAGCAGAAGCTCGCCGATAGCAAGAACTTTGCATGAAAAATAAATCAGTGATTGTTCCCACTTCTTCACGAAGAAGTCCCAGAATCAAGTTTACTGTTGGCAAGAAAGATACCCAGGTCATCCCAGAAGGAGAAACCACGGAATCTGAACCATCTCGCTCTAAAGGTAAAAGGGTTGTTTCAGAGGAGATAGATTCCGATGAAGAAGGTATTTCTAGTGAACAATCCGCTAAAGATGAAGACTCAACAGAAGCAAACTCCGACGCAGAAGAAGTTTTTGAAAGCGGACAAGAGTCTGAAGAAGATTTTGAAGAAGAATCTGAAGGTGATTCCAAATCGGAGAGACAAGAGAGTGATCAACAAGAACCCAGGCATGATCAAGAAAGAACTATGTCTCCACCTGAGAATGTAGTTGAAGAAATTTCCAGAACGTCATCGCCTATGATTTCCAGTGTTCCTCATACTCCTCCAAATCCGAGTACTCCTCCACCTCCTATTCCTTCATCACCTATTCCTACCACAGGCATTCCTGCAGCAGAGGTATCCACTATTCCTACAGCATCGACTGTGCTTGATACTCCCTCGGTGACAAGCATTCACACGGTTGATATTTTGTCAAGTCCTCCATCATCTATTCCTAGCCTGTCATCACCGTCATATGATATCACTTCTGAAACTGAGTTCAATCAGTTCATGAATGAATCGATACGTGATCAGCTCAATGTGCAGTCTACAAGAGCAATGATGACAGACACTTCACCCATTGTCACAATACCAATGGTAACTTCAGAAGTGACAATGACGATAGAGTTGACGGTGAATCCACAAGTTCACACCTCCTTTCTTCCCCCTTGGTTGATATCTCAAGTGTCGAAGCGGAAAAAACAAATGATTTTTCTAGAGGAGCTCGACCTCAAAGAGATAGTCCCTTCAAAAGCTAAAGGGAAGAAAAAGGCAAAAGTATACTCAAGACTAAATGTTGACAAGACTGGTCACAAGTATGCGGAGATTGGCATACCACCGCAAGAACAAGGAGATGTCAATATGGAGGACTACACAGTAACAAGAGTCCAGCTTGGCAAAGTTACCAATGAAAGTGCAAAAGCAGATGCACAAGTGACATTGGACATCTTGGCTGGAAGACTGGATAAAATGGAGCAAGCTTGTAATATGTACAAACAAAGGGCAGAGCATTATGCCACTGTTGTAAAGAGACTTGCAGGATCTTCAACTAATGCACAACCGGTGGCAGTGGTAAGTATTGAGGACCCAACTGTTAAGAAAGTTGAGAAGTTCGCCTCCAAAGGCAAGGTGTTGTATGGTTTCGTTGAGAAGATCATAGAACACGGATCTCAGATCATAATTGCCGCGGATGAGAAAACTACTTTGTTGGCCAAGCTCACCACAAAGCTTGATAAGGAGAAAAGTGTACTTTCCCAGGAGTGCAGAGATATGGAAAAATGCTTGCTGTCATGGTCACAAATGAAGCAGGTAAAGCTCAGTAAATTGGTGGAAGCCGGGGTAATTCTCGATAAAGAAAAATTCATTGAGGTAAGAGAATCTTTGAAACATTGAATTCAAGTAATTCAATCTCTTACGGAGGATCTCCACCAAGTCGAAGGGCATCGTGTGATTATTGAAAAAGGTATCAAGGAGTTACCAGGACAACTTCTTGAGGAAAATCGTATCTTCCTGCCAACCATAGAAATATCCCAAATCTTCAAGGAAGCCATCATGAAGATGATTGACAGCGCAAACTTTTCAGAAGCCTCTCTGAACATCATTTGTGATACAAGGCTCACATTGGATAACCTAAAAACGCATCTTGATAGGTGCAAGAAGGTTCACTCATCTGCCATGAGATCGATCACGAGAATTCAC
>VDFB02218017.1:0-15949 GCA_007258455.2 Sequoia sempervirens
TGTCATCTATTTGTGGACTTAATTTGGTATTTTATATAATTTTAATCTCATTTTGCCTTATTCACCTCTATTTATTTTGTGCATTGTAATATCTAAGTATTAGTAGTATTTAAGAATATTTTAGCGGTGTCATCATTGTGTCACTAGGGGCCATGATCTCCTAGACCAACCCACAAAAATATGTAAAAAAATTGAAAACAACACTCTTCAAAAACTAATGTGCTCTTGGAATACTTGTCGAGATCTAGATTACTTTTATTGCATCAATTGAAGTGTTGCAATGCCTTAGAATGACAAAGACCATGTGAACTCCTAGATGATGCAAAATGAATGCATTGAATATCTTTAAATACAAGGACATAGCATGAAAGTTTGCATGTATCAATATCATGAATGTATATATAGAAAAAATGTATCATAATGTTTGAGCATTGAAATGGGCACGTGATAGTTGTATAGTGCAATGGATAGATGGCATAAGGTAGGAGCTTGACTTTGTACAAAATTGCGTCATTTGTCAATATATAAATAGCATTATTTTTATTGTAGGCAAAAAATTAAATGGAAAATAGTATGAATATACAAATTTCAAAATTATATTTTCCATCATTCTAAGGTGTACATGAATATTAAAATATGCATCTCAAAGTATGTAGCACTCACCAAGAGAAAGGGTGTGATGTCCCCATCACAAAGATAAGTATATATTTCATATATTTATGTTTTTAATGGATATACAATAACATGTTTCGTGTGCATTCAAATAGAGTAATCATTATATTCTTAGTTAAATTATATATATAAACGTGATTAACCTTTAGAAGAAGAGATTCTAGAAGAAATGAAGATGTTTTTACTTGAGGACAAGCAAATTTGAGAGGGGAGGACTGCCATGTCCCCAAAATTGTGCCATTTAGACAACAAAGAATCATATCTAAAATTATTAACCACTTAATTATAATTGTTAAAAACAATATAAATATTAAAATAATATTTATCACATAAACTGTAAAATATAAAGATAAAATAATATTATAATATAAAATAAATATAAATATTGACAATCTAATTATAATCATCATAATATACAAATATTAAAATCTATATATAAAACTAATATAAAAATAATAATAATAAATATATTTTAAAATGCAGAGATTAAACAAACAACAATCACTATTAATTATAATGAAGTGATTGTATTTATGAAAAGGAGCAATCATAGGCAATGATCCTTATTATAAGGGTAGCAGTTCATATAAATGGCAGCGATTATTATATATGGAAGCAGGAAGGCAGCAATTAAGGGGATTTGGAAGAAAGGACTGCGATTTAGTGGGAGCTTAAGGAGTAGAATTTATAGATAATTCTAGAGTAGATTATAGCTATATTTATCTTTTTTTCCTCCAATAGTAAATAAGTAATAAGTATAGATAATGTGTAAATGAGTATATAAATATAGATAGTATATATAATTCCATTTTTATGAAGATAACATGTCATATGTAAATATAATAAGTAATAAGTATATAATTATAGATGATATTAAAATAGAAGCACCATAAGTAACAAATATGTAAATATAGGTAGTATGTTATTATTATTGTGAGTAAAGGTAAGGTGAGGCCATAGATAGTATGATTATAATATCTTTTATTGTTAATTAGTAATTATGTCATGGGTAAAGGTAATGATAGGATCTATAGGTAATTAAATAATGGGTTATATAAAATACTATTACAATATATTTAATGTTATTTATGATGCATAATTGTTGATAGTAAGTTTTTTATTAACAATGTTTATATAGATAACATTTTAGTGTTACCATTCATGGATATTTAATTGTAGTATTGGATATGTATATGTATGTGCATATGTACATGTACATGTATGTATGGATAGATGTGTGAATCAGATATATACAATAATGATGCTTGCAACAATTATTAAGCATTATGAGTAACTATGATAATTTAAATTAGTACAGATGATAGATTTCTTAAATGATTGATTTACACTAACAATATCTTCTAAGTGTGAAGATTAGATTGATTGGGAATGAAGGACTTCAATCAAGGTTTCAATTAGTTAAAAAGTACTCGCTAACTCATTTATCAATTGAAACTTAAGGATTTCAAGAAAATTTAGGGCATTCCCAAGTGGGGACATTACAAAGGGAATAATGATACAGGATAGGGAGACTCCTAGATATGAAAAGAGGAAGAAGGAGAATAAATAATATGGGGAATATTTCCTTGAATTTGGTCCTTCATATTTCATTCCCTTTTTAAGGTCTTATTTTTGGTTAAGTCTAAGTCTTCTCCATCATCAAAGTTTTCCTAGATCTTAGTCATAGCTATAAAGTTCTCATAGTTAACTATATCTCTTAAAATCATCTTTGGTAATGGCTTCTATTGGGAACTAACAACGTTCTCACAACCTTGAGGGGATCTGACAAGGTTATCACAACCCATGTCTCTTCTGACTAAGTTTCTTTGTTAGGATGTTTTTCTCGAGTTGTTAAATTTAGGTTTCAAAGAGTCAATATTTTGAAAAGTTGTCAAAACTCTTTTGGAGATTGCAATGGTTTTTGAAACTTATCATTCTTTTGAAAGAAAAAGTTGTTCAAGAAAGAAGAAAAGTAGGATTTCTCCTCAGTTTAACAACTATCATCTAGAGTTGATAAGGTTTTCATAACCATGTCAAGGGCCTCAACGTTGAATTGAGAACCTTGTTTTTCATGGACAAAGGGAAAGATGTTAAGTTTTTCTTTAGTCTTCATTGACATCAAATGAAGTTATGACAACTATGTTGGGTTTTGAAATGGTTTCCACAACCTTAATGGAACCCTACTCACAACTTAAAATTTTGCCTCATCTAATGAAAAGTCACGGAGGAAGAGGAGGAAATGTTTGAAGTGCATGTCAATTAAGGTTTCAAAACCTTTTTCATGTTCTAACATGGTTTCAAGAACCTTTTAAAAGTTGGACTCTCCCCCCTACACAACATGAAGTCTGAAATTGGTGCCAAGTAGGCTATCTACCAACATTAATTACTGTCAGAGCCAAGTGATGCAAAATAAATGTTGGGTTATATGAGTATTAAAGTGTTTTAAAGACCATAATCATTCTTCACAATTTGTAAAGGAAATTGGGGTTTACGAAGCTTGTAGAAGCAAAATTACAATGAGAATTGAAGATAGAATTTAAACAGAATTCTTCATAGAACCGTCATTGGAGGAGATACAAATTGACAATTGACACCCTTAAGCATTTCTTTTGTCATTGATTTTTACTCAAATTCAAAGGACTTTCTCAAATCAAAAGTCTAAATTCCTAGGGGAAACAAAATAAATTTCCCATAATTTGATAGCTTAAATTTGAGTAATAATGAAGTATAAATACCTAGTCCATATGAACATTTATCTAATTTGGAAAGCACATTTCTAGAGATAGGAAACACCAAGCTAGGGCATGTTAATATGGGAGAATTCTAGGAAAGAATAAACAAACAAGATAGGGCCCCTATCACTCAAAGGTTAGTAGAGAATAGTTTATTGGAAGTGACCACTTTCCCTGTAGCCATGCAATGCACAAACCTCATCTTGGAATGCATAAATCATTACTATTCCGAGACTAGGGAAATTAGAATCAATGATGATAGTTTTCTAATAACCCTCAACAAAGCTAACATTAGTAGTTGTTTCAGATTACCTAAGAGGGAGGCCTTTGACAATTTCAATTTCACATTATTTCAGTGTTTTCTTTTTTAAAAAGAGGGGATACTTTAAAAATGTGATCACTAAGGAGTGGTTTGCAACCCTAAAGAAGGGGAATTATCAATTACCTAAAAACCTACATAGATCACATTTTTGGGATGAGATTTCAAACATTATTGTTTTACTACATAGACTAAGGGGTAGTGTGAATGCCTAATATTTTGAAGAATGGATGTACTTCATTGTTCAAATCATTTGTGCTAGAGCGTAATACTTGGATTGGGAAAAATAAATTGGTGACAAGTTACATGATATGATAGTGGGTTTCACTATTAACAAATCTTTTTACATGTCTTCACATCTCTTTTATTCATTGACATGTACAAGACCTTGGGCAAGACTGAATCTTGTTGATGATTTTGATGATTGAATTCAAAATTATGATTATTATCTCAACTTACAACTAGAGAGGAGTTATAAGAATTTCAAGAGAGTGAAAAATGTGTTCACTATGAGATTGGTCAAGGAGTTGGAGGGTAGCTTAGGCCAAATATTTTCTTTAGAGGATTTTTAGCTTGTCAGCAAATATAGTAGCCTTTTCATTTAATTTTAGAGATTCGCCTACCTAAGGGTTGGAGGATATGATGGGTTATCTCACCGATTACCCAAATATGTTGAAGACAAATTCATTTTAAGGGTTTGGGCAAGATCATGGGGGTCCAAAAAGTGGAAATATGACAACAAATGTATTTTTTGTTTGCCCAAAAACATGAAATTTTGTCTTGACTTTTGACTAGGGTTAGATAAAGTACATGTTGCCATGGTAAGAAACATAGCTAAACATATATCCATTTCAAATAGATATCCATTCAAAATAGATATCCGTTTGAAATAGATATATGTTTGTAATGGATATCTATTTCTAAATAAATCATAGAAAAATAAATAAATATGAATATTACATTATTTTAATATTTTATAATAAAATATTATATATTATAATATTAATATATTATACTATGTTAATATTTTTTATTTTTTCTTTTTATCAAAAGTAGGTTATTTGCATAAAAATATTGGGTTGATTACCATGTGAAGAAAAATACTAAAAATTATTAAAAAAAATTGAAAAAATATGATGCACTAGATAAAAGAATCTATATCAAAATGGTAGAATTTTTTTCAATTTTAGATAAATAGTTAATCTAAAATTTGACATTAAATAGAAACAACTATGTCTTAATACACACAAATTTTAATATTTATTTAAAAATATATATTTACCAAAATTGTAAAAAAATATCCATGCACTTTAAAGTTACAAGTTATAAATACACACAAAAAATTTAAAAGGAAAAATAATAAAATTTACTATATAAAAATTGACATCTCATGTAACTTAATTTTTCAGCATTTTATTAGCAATTAAATTATAGTGTCAATTTATGAAAAATATATATTCAAACAATTATTTAATTTTTTCAAAAAATTCAAACATAAAATATACTAAAAAAATACACATTTTATTAGTTTACATTATTTCAAAATTTCAAACATATATGCCACTTTTTAGTGATTCAAGTTTAAAAGTTGGATCAATGTTGGTTGTTTCCTTTATAAAATTAGGGTAACAAATCTTTGTACTTCTACTCTCCAAGTGAGGTGATTAGTTATTAGGGGTCTGCATTTGATTAGAAAATTTCATATAGAAGAACTAGTCAGTGGATTGGCAATAATTAGTATTCGATTCAGGTCCTCATCATCGAGACATTTAACTTGGAGAAGTTGGCACCATTATTCACTAGGATTCATGTACATTCTCCATGTCAACTTAGCTCCAAGGGCTAAATTTTGTCACTGTGTATCTCTAATGTTTATTCTCCCCATAAATTTGTTCTTTTTTATTGTATCCCAAGATATCAATGATATCTTCTTCTTTTCATTTGAACCATCCCAAAAGAAATTCTTCTAAAT
The DNA here is from genome assembly GCA_007258455.2 of Sequoia sempervirens. Classification (NCBI taxonomy): domain Eukaryota; kingdom Viridiplantae; phylum Streptophyta; class Pinopsida; order Cupressales; family Cupressaceae; genus Sequoia; species Sequoia sempervirens. The sequence goes on from VDFB02218017.1 coordinate 5,696, forward strand.
TTATGTCAAAGTGTCAAGTGCATGCTTTGGTGGTTCAATGTAGGACAAATGTATATTGGTATGGAAGCAATTACTACCTTCAACATAACAATATGCCCGACCATCGTCAACCACTTCCCTTTCCAACATTTTATCTTCACCTTACAATTATTGATACTCTCCTCCCAAAGGTTGTATTTGGTGTTTCCACCATACAATAACATCCAAGATATTCCATCGGTGGTGTACCTTCATTCATGCTAAGGATATTGGAAATTCTCCTTTGAAAAGCTTTGTTTGTGTTAAAGAAATATAATTTTTACTTATCAGCGTTGAATGCTTGGCCAGATTCTTGAAAAATAGTTACAATTGTCTTTTTTATGATCTTGGCCTCCTATACTATAGGATTAGATCATATAGGATCATGTCATCAAGGAAAATTTGATGAGTTATTATTAGGAATTATTACAAAATTTTGATGCCACATGATTGTCTGAGGGTGGAAATTTTGTTGCTAAGAGAATCCGCCATGATTATAAACAAAAATGGTGATAAAGGATCGCCTTTCCCAATCCCTCTAGCACTTTCAAAGATGCCACATGTAGTGGCATTTACCATTATAGAGTATCTTGGAGTTGATATACAATAATAGATCCATCGAAGCTACTTTCATCAAATCCATATTTTTCCATAACTTTGACAAGAAATCTCCATCTAACCATATCATATTCTTTGCTTATGTCTAGTTTTAATATCGTTCCTTTGAGATTATGCCTCTTTAATGAATAGATCACCTTGTGGCGATAACAATACCATCTATTATTTTTCTACCCAATACAAATCCACTTTGTTCTTGGGACATGTCTTCAAATGAGTATGATCCTTTTGAGATTGTTTTCCATCACTTTAAAAATGATCTTATAAATTGTAAATTACATAGTGAGATTGGCCTGTAATCTAAGGAGGCAACATCTTTCTTATTTTGGATAAGGATAATATTAGTGTTTTTCAAATATTTTAACATTTTTGTTTTCTTCCTTGATTCCTCAACAATGCTCCATATATTATTACCCATAAATTCCCAACACTTTTGAAATACTAGAGCATGAATACCATCAGACCCTAGGCCCTTATATGGATGCAACTGGAATATATCTTATTTTCTTCCTCCATTGTTGTTGGGGATGTCAAGAAGGTGTTATCACCATCATCCACAATCTTTGAAAATGTCATTCAAGAGCCCACAACAAAGAGGTAAATGGCATCCACATAGCTCCTCAATAAGTTTTTAAAAAATTCCACCCCAACATACTAAATATCTTCGTTCATAGTTAGAGCATTACCATCAAAATCTAAAATATGAGATATATGATTTCAACTTCTTTTCAGTTTTATTGTGTAATGTAATAATTTTATATTTAGATCTCCTTCACCTAGCTACGTCTCCCTCAATGTGGAATTACCGTAGCATTCCTCTCAAGTGCTAATATTTCATTGTACTCCACCATTAGTGATTTCTCCTTCTCATATTCAATCAATTTCATGTCATCATTTATCACTTTTTCACTCAAACTTTCCAGTTCTACTTCTAGACACTCCTCCATAAATATACTTTTGAAGTTATATTTGTTTTATTCTCTCAATTTTTCTTTCAATTATTTTTTATAAGATAAGAAGAATTTATAGGGTGTTGTACCCTATACAAAGAATCCAAAAGGGCCAAAAAAAGAAGCTAGTTCAAACCAGAAATGAACTAGGAAAGGAGGAAAGACCACACAGAAGCATCAAACAGACAGATGTCGCAACACGAACAAAACTAGACAACCCTAGAATTTGAGGTGACTAATTTGAATCCCTTAACCCCAGGCCACGAATGTGCAATAGATCGAGGGAGTCCCTTCTTCTTTCTCAGCACAACAGACCAGGAAGACTGAGAATCCAATTCCATCGAGCGAGGTGAGAGAAGCAAAACAACCGAAGCCATCAAGGGAAAAGAGCCACCACCCTATGGGGGAGACAATAGTGGCGCAAGGGAGGAAATAGGATCAAACGAATGACCATCAGAGGAAAGCAATGAATTTTGAGTAGGCTTAGAAAAAATAGCATTAGAAAATTGAGCCAACAGTGGCTCCACATGAAGGTTAGCCAAAAGAGGAGTAGATAGAGGTTCCTGACAAGAAGCAATAGGGTCATCCTCCGTAGAAGAAGCAACCAAAGAAGGAGAACCCACTGTGAGGTGATTCAAGAGAGCGTCCTTCCACCAAGTAGCAACATCTTTGTGGCGGGCAAGAGGGAAAGTAGCGGCCAAATGACCCACAGAGAAGCATCTCCTACAGCGAAAGGGGAGACCCTCAATTGTTGTAGCTTATTATGGAAGGAATATATTTTTTTACTTGACTCATTATTAGGATTTTTCCACCATGTTTTCATTCTTTCTATTAACTCATGGCATCAAAACCACACTCTTTCAAATCAAGAATCTTCCAATGCTTGGTCTATCATCCTCTATTATACTTAGTTCAATCGGGAAGTGATCTGAGATAGGTAATGCCACAATCCTTGAGCAAGGTAGGATAGTCCGAAGAAACCAGTGCTTAGATAGGAGAAACCAATCCAATCTTTCTGCAATATTTGTGAACCCCTTCCATTGATTGGTCCAAGTGCAATTACCATTTGATGGCTTGATATCTAGCAAATTCTTTCTTACAAAAAATTCCCAGAGTTCTTTTGAACTTGTGTTATTTTTTTGCTAGGTACCCCATAGTTCTCCTTTAAATCCAGAATTTGGCACAAAAAATAAATTCCTTTCCTAATTAATGAAGTTCCCTACTTATAACATCCTATATACTTTTCTTTTCCTCTATTTTAATTGGCCCATATACATTAAAAATATTAAATTTTAGATTAGATTAAAATACATGTACCTTAGCCAACATTGATTTAGATTTGATACTTGTAGCTCTATATCGACTTTTCTTTCCTTCGGTATGTGGGATCATGATAGGCCAAAAAGTGGCAATATGTAAAGTGATATGATGGCCCATGGTAGTGATGACTTTTTACCCAAAATTGATGAAAGCGAAGAAGGGTTTTAAAGGAGATTCTGACATTCCACCAATATAAATTGTCTTTACTTTGAATTTAATAAATAATTATTATTCATTTTTTCTGTTGAATTATGACTAAAGTCTGATTGATAGGCTGATTGAAAAACATCTATAACTTTCAAATGGTATCACATATTTTAAATCACGAAACATTTTTTAACATTCTATGCTTTGCATACTATAGGATTAAAAAAAAAATTGAATTTCCCTGGAATTTTTTGACCAAGTTAAGGTGGTTAGACATATAGTGTTTATATTTTTTAAAATTTGTAATAAAAAGCTCATAATTAATTATTTACCTAGGAAAAAATTACAAAAAATATGCATCACATCCATTACATGAGTCCTCTACTTATATCTAAAATCTTATAAAAAATATTATTATTTTATTATGGTTAGGGTGGTCAAATAGATACCTACTTTTTATTTTTCCCTAAAATTTAAGTACCACTGTATTGAAATTTTAAATTTCCACCAAATAGATTTTTTGTTTTTTTAAAAAAACTAGTAGTTTAGAGACTACATTCAATTTACTCTGATTTTATTCTTACATATTTTTGAAATAATATAGATAACTTGTTAAAATATTTACGTCAAGTTGCCTAACTCAGTTTTTCTAAATTTTTTGCTTACATGTAAGGGCCTATTTTTTTCCATGATGATCCTACACATACCCTTCCATGGGAATTCCTATGCCCCTGAACACACCACGAGCCTCCACAAAATGCCCCTTCTAACCTTTGTAATGTCTTATAAATAAATTTGATTCGCTTCTACCGAATTTTTTCTTTTGAAACAAAATTATTTGTAGTTGTTGACAACTCAATTAGCTCTTGATCAAGCTCCTTTTGTTAGGGATACTTAAGCCCCTATCATTCCATGTGAGGATCTTCATTTCCCTCCAAGGGAGGCGTTTCCTCCTTTGGACCTTAGAAGATAAGTTTTAATAGATGATTGATCAATATTAAGATCATCTTATTCTCTCTTTTTCTTATTTGTCTTTCTTCCCAACTTGTGATTAACCAATCGGGATGTTAAGATTTTTTTGCACTCTAAACAATGCACCTTGGTTCAACTATGTCAATCTCCTCTAATGAACATTCTCAAAGATTTTATCTTTTTTTCTGAAATAGGCACCCCCATGTGTGATTCATCAATATGATTCATCTCCTTGCATTTCGCTCATTCATCATTTTCCTTACCCATCAGGTTGTATCCATATTTTGGACTATGGCATGTTCATTGTCCCCTTCCTAGCCAAAGGGCTATGCATATGCTTTTGAGACTTCAGGGACATTATTCTCTATCTCCCCACCACAATATATCACTACTTTATGTATGTTGGTAACCTCCTTTGGTTTTTCCTTCCATACATTCCTAAAATTACATTGAAAAACACCGACAACTTTCTTCTGAATGATTTGTGGCCTTACACTTTAGGAAAAATTGCTTCATAATTTCAATTTCTAAAGAATGTGGCCAAATTTTATCTCCAACAATCAAATTTATTACTTTCAAAATTTCCTATATAGTAATGACTAAAATGTGTGCATAGATCAATGATTTGTTGTTTCACAAATCCACTTCAATTGATTTTTTGAAAATATCTCCAATTTTTGCTAAGAAGGGCCCAAACCAATATGCATATGGTAGAATATACAATCTTATCCATGTTGGTCCATTGGATGGAGAGTAATCTAATGGATTAAAATTGTGATTCCATTTTTGTATGTATAGAAATGCATTCCCACTCCTCCATTCGTCAACTTCCAAGATCTTGTCTCTCTCATGCATTGAATCAAACACAACCACAAAGAAGCCTTTTGGCATGAAATTCACCACCAAATCTATGCCCCAATTTTTAATTATCTAATCATTGATCTCTTTTGTAGTAAATATTTTTAATAGAAAATGGCCAATTATCATTGTATCTTCTAATTCTTTTGCATATTTTTCAACTTGTTCAATGACATCGATTTAAGGGATCTCCATTCTTTTTCTTTCACTACCATTATGATTATTCTTGCTTAATTCCTGCACTCCAATTCTAAATTTGTATTGTATAAAAAATTACAAACAATTCACATACTTGCTTTGTATTTTTATACTTGTGAGTCATCTTTTTTATATTATATTTTATAATATTAATATATATTTCTTTAATATACTATTAATATATAATCTAATTATATATAAAATTTTAGATTATATATAATATTAAAATATTATTTATTATAATATAATATAATATTTTTTTGTATTAAATATAGTATAATAGAAAACATTACAAAGCAATCTAGACTGTAATTAGACCAACCATAGTTTGAGAGTACAAAGCTTTCTAGCTAACTAGGCCAAATATACACTTTTTACAAAAATATTACTAAAGGTATATGCCAAAAGGATTTAATAATATGCATATCAAACTTGTGAGCTATGAATCTTCTTTAGACATTGCAGTGTTTGTTTCCTTCTTCATCTTCATCTGCATCCAAATTCATTGGTTGCACACTCGATCTTCCTTCCTCAATGGTTGAGGTAGCTACATCCTCATCTTCTCCTTGTGGAACTAGTAGTTGAGGGACTCTTGGCCTATGAGCATTGTTGAAAATACCTTGAAACTCATTCAACACCCTTAAGAAGGCATCAAATTGCTCCTAGCTAAAGTGATGAGCATGTGCACACTTGGTTTCTTCTTGGAATACAGTCACTGCACCCTCTTGGAATAGCCTCAAAAATTCATCCATGGAAAGATCTAGGTGAAGGATGACCTGCATAACAATGTTACTAGCTATGAGTCTTTTAGAAGACTCGGTGATTACTCTCTTGCACCCTTGATATTTAGCAACATTTCTTGCCTTCCAAACATGCCATATGATTTTAGTAGTTAAGATAAAGAAAAAAGCTTGAAAATATGTGATTAGTTTCCTAAAATTGAATAATACATATTTATAATCTACCTTATCATTCATATCCCATATCATTAAATTATTACAAAATATTTTCCAAATTTCCTTAGCATACATAAAATTGAAGAATATGGTTCCTTGGTCTCGGGTGAAGCCACATAAGTGGTTTACACTTTTGTGGAGGAAGGAAATTTTGAAATTTCCACACTCTTCATAGAAAAGTGGTTCGGCCGAACCCAAAACTGAGCCAAATAAAAAAAACATATTAAGGGGGTTTGGTCGAACCTCTGTTCGGCCGAACCACCTTAATATGACAAAACCGAGCCAAATAAAAAAATCATATTAAGGGGGTTCGGCTGAACCTGGGTTCGGCCGAACTCCCTTAATATGACAAAACCAAAAAAAGTGTGAAAGTGCTTTCACTTTCACACTTTCACTGTGAATTACCAGTCACTGTCCCTGCGTGGCGAACATAAACCGAACGGCAACCCAACAAAATTTCTCACCAACGAAAGCAAAGTTCGGGTCGTTTTCTTCAAACTTCATCATTCTAATTCGCATATCGACCACTATTGAGCACGAGGTATTTAAAATTTCTTTTTTTTAAAGTTCAAAATGCATGTATTTGTTTAATTTCGAAACCCTATATGCAAATTTTTTTAAATTTGTTGAATTCAAATTGCACTTGTTTGAACATTTTTAAAGCATTTTTAATAGTATTTTGCTTCCCCGTTTTGCATAATCCAAAGGTTTTAGTAAGGAAAAATGAGTTTCCTCCAAAAATTAGTGCAAAAAAACATTATAATAGCTCTCAACATAGTCTAAAAAATGAAGATAAATACATTCCTAAAGACTAGAAATGTAGGGTTAAGCTCACAAAATAATTTTAAAACTACAAATTTAGGGTCAAACTTGTAGATGAAAATGCAAATTTCATACATGTAGGAGTGAACCGTGAAAGTCATAGCTTGATTTGTTAAGGTATTATAATATTAAATCTTATAAAAAATCAAGAATCATATCATTGATAACATTGTCTTCATGTAGTGTGTACAAATTGAAATATAATTGACTAAAACTATAAGTTACTCTTATTGAACAATTTCCTCATGTAGTGTGTATAAATGGAACCATTGATTGAAAATATAAATCAAACCATCAAGAACAAAGACTTGATTGTGTCTTCATGCCCTCAATTAATATCATTTACAAAGTTTGGTCTTGGAAACCATAAAATTAACAATTACATTCTCTACCCTATTATTTGATGTATTATAATGCAATTTTCTATACTACCAAGCAAATTCAATGGTCACAAGTTTGTAGAGACACTCTAGAAAAAGGTCTATCATGTGTTTAAAATACTATTCATATTGTAACACTAGAGATTCTAAGTAATATGAGAATCCCTGCATAATTTTATATAATGTATTTTCATCATCACTAACTATAGTAGACTAGTTTCTATCACTATTCAATTGATCTTCTTTCATTAGTCCATCATGACTTGATTATTCATCCTCCTTTATATTTAGAGAATAAGAACAATATATAGAACCACTACAAAATCTTCACACATATCACTAAAAGTTGATGTTTGGTATAAATGTATCCACATGCAAACAAGAGCCACCTTTGGACATTACTATTATCAAAAGGACAAACCTTATTAGAGCGAGTGCAAAAAGATGTGGGGCCAAAAAGTGGCCACCCCACCTTTTGGCCCCATCATATTAAGTATCAAGCATTAATGTTGAGGTACGCTATTCGAGGAAACTTGAATGATGAGTAAGTGAAGAGAGAGTGGGACTTTATTGTTCACAAAGTGGTAAGAAATAAAGGCAAAGGAAGTGGAAATGGGAAACATGTAGAGAATATGGCAAAAATGGTGGAAATCGAGGAAGGATTAAAAGGAAAAGAAAGAGGGAAAAGGGGAGGATAGAGGCAAAAGGAGGAAGAAGGTAGTGCAAATTATACATTTTTGAAGCTTGTGAAATTCGAGTATGTAAACCTAATAGTTTTTACTTGGTGGTAATGAGGTATGATTTTTGATGAAGGTTCTTTTTAGTATTTTTATATGTAATGTAAGAGAAAAAGCTATTCTTGTATGAAATTCTAGAAATCATGTTAAAAAGCATTAGCTTGTAATTTCTACTAGGTGAATGGAAATCTATTGCTCTACCTAGGACATTTAGAAGCTTGTGTTGCATTCATGAAGCCAAACATAGTAGATATTTTTTACTTTATGTGTGTTATTGGAGATAGGGTTTTAGTATATAGAACCATACAATAAAATGGGGTAATTCCTTGTTTGAACTAAAAACCCTACTATTTTTTAGTGAAGGGATAGCTAGCTATAACATTTTGACTTTCACTTGTGAGTCTAAACACCCATATGAGTTATTGTTGCTTTGTCTTATGGATTATGGTAGTAAATTCTTAAGATGTATGTAAATCTAGAAGACCAATGTTGAATATTTATTTGTTGATAGGCTAAATAGAGTTAGAATTAGTATGGGTTCATTACATGTATGCCATTCAACATTCATGCACATCATATATATGGGAGAGAGATAGTGATAAAGAGAGATAGAGATAAAGGGTAATATAGATAGATAGAATAAGCACAAACCATTTGCTATGAATATGCACAAAATATTTATATATTGATCTTGATAAGGTCATGAAGACATACATAATACATCATGAAAATATCCTATACAGTGACATGAGGCCAACATTGTCTCTTAGACTACAAAATATCACCAATATATATTCATGAAAATAGTTATGAATGTGTCATAAAGATATAAAAGTGTTTATGTATGTGTAGCAAATGCTATTAATGAAACATTCTACCTCTCTTTGCTTGACTAGAAACTGAACTTTGATCCCTTGAATTAGTTATTATCTTGCATTGTGTTGATTGTGTGTGCCCCTAACAATTATGCAACTCAACCTACACACACAAACATATTATAAAATTATTGATTATACCAAAATTTAAAAATAAATAAAATATTGTTTTAAAATGATATTAAAATAATAAACACACTTACAACAAACTAATACTCAACATCATCAACAAAGGGTTGTCCTCAAAAGAGGATGCTTACAAAACAAAACCAAAATGTGTGTGTATCCATATATACATATATATACATGTATGCATACACATATACATATGTACATACATGTATATACGTATACATAAATATACATACACACACACATACATACATACATACATACATACATACATATGTGTGTGTATTTATGTATACGTATATATGTATGTATATATATACATATAGAAAATAAATGTATGTATATACATATATACATGCATATATACATATGTATGTATACATGAATGTGTCTACATATCTACATATACATATATACATATATACATATATACATATTTAGATATGTGCATGTGTATGTATACATATGTAGATATATTCACATATACATGAATATGTATGTATAGTACATGAGTAATTTTTTTATTGAAAACCATGTTTAGGAATGAAAATATCCAATCCCTTATGCTTCTAAACTAAAGTTTGCAATGCTTATGGTTCTTTTGGCCTTATAGATTCTTGAATCATTTTATAATATAAAACCAAAATATAACCTACTTTGGCTTTAATAATTGTAAACCCTTTAGGAATTCTAAATTGTTGCATCTTGTCTTGATTTTCCCACCATTGTTATTCCTTTTGAAAATTTTACAAATTAGGAAAATAATCCTTGCACTTATATAGAGGATCCTTATGTATGTTCTTAAAATTATTTAAGGTTAAATGACTTAATCTAAAATAAAGGCATATACGGATCTCTTGCAATTGTAACCTCTTTGCTAAAATACTTTGGAACTAATAGGATTCAATTGTGTTTTATGACATAGGTCTATATTACCACAATGATGTATGTATAGGTGTACATTTTAACTTGGTTAGCTTTCCTAGCAAGTTCTTCATTACAACAATCACTCCACCTTGTCACTCAATCAAGCCCACTAGAACATATATTGGAATTTAACCTCTTTCATACTAAAAGAAAAAGTAATCATTAATTATATTTAATTTACCATATAATTTGATCTAAGTAATGCATTTTATAAGATCTAATTGGTGTATTTATAAAAACTATTTTGTGTTTTGGGCATAGGTGGTCCTAGAAAATATGCATAAATAATAAGATAGACTATGGATTATCTTTTAAATATTGTTCACGGTTTTTCATGTCATATT
>VDFB02218019.1:0-13416 GCA_007258455.2 Sequoia sempervirens
ATCAAATCTAACATCAATTAGGTCAACCTAATTAGATGTAGTACTCAAAATATAACTTGTCAGCTCCAAAATTTTCATACATATCTCACTCCAAGATTCAAAACTCAACATAACTTAAAATAGGTCGGCATGGACCTATAATAGATCCCACATAAGACTGTCACACTTATTTATCTCTCGCATACCTTCAAACTTGTTAGGTCGACATGACATAATATCTAATAACAAAATTCTTCAATTGTGTATCCACATACAGACACACCGACCTCAAAAATCAAAGCCAACTAGAATTCCTACACCAATGCCATCTGTCAACATCTTGTTAAATATGCAAAGCCAAAAAATTATCCACGGAGAAGTGCGGACTCTCCCACACAAATGCAGTATACATAGAATAACTATAATTTTCCAGATCAAATTTTGTTACTCATATCTTTCGATCCAATGGACAAAACATGATGAAAACTTGGAATCAGATACATCCAGCATCCAAAAAAATAATGTTAGAAGCATAGAGTGACACCTTCATTTGTGGACCGGCGTGGGCCCAAAAATTAAAGTACTATTGCACTAAATCAACAATATTGACACTTAGTCGATTTCCCATTACAACCATCTTTACCAGACCAAACCAGTTAGCAAAAATGTCTTTTGCTAACACTCCAAAACCTGTTAGAGCCAAACCACAATGATTCGCATCATGTTCTTCATATCTGGATACAATGTTGACGTCAATGACAACACTATAATGCTCATGTTGCCAACAACATCATCAATGACAAACTTCTCATTCTTTCAACAATATCCCCCTTTGTCATTGATGGCAACATGCCAAAAATATCTCCAAAATGTTCTCCAACATTCTCCCCTTTGACATCAAGGGAAAAGGATGCCTATACAACTATTTTTTCTTTCACCGGAACTCCCCCTGAGAAATGTTAGTATATATACAAACTAAAATGATTGAATTGACTCCCCTTGAGTCATGTACCAAAGAAAAAACCAAAATTTTTATTGGAAAACAACTCTACATAGTCTGCATATGTACAAAGAATCTGAATAAAAATATTGAAATGCATGAAAAAGTGAGAAATATTTCAATCGAAGGAGGTTGACGCCTACAACTTCTGTACATGGGTCTACCATGCTTGCCTACCTTCTTCCCAATCTTTCTTTGATCCTACAAGTAGTTTGCATTGTGTTTCAAATTCAATTCCATTAATAACTCTTCTCCTTCTTTTGGAGTGTTGGGTACTAGATTCATCTACTTAGCTTTGTTGCCACTTAAAAGGGATTTTGATACAAGAGTTTGGGATTGACCAAGTCCCTTATTTCTCTAAATTGTGGAATGATGTGTTCTTTTTCGTCTTACAGTTGAAATTTTTTCTTATGTAGATCTTCAATGGTGTTCCTTGTGTCTCCAGTTAGGTCAAGTGTCGGATCATAGGCACTTGAGGTAGTGTTGATTTGAGACTCAATGGAGTCCATTTAATTTCTAATGGTCTATGTTGCCCTAGGCCACTTCATGCCATATTGATACAAAGCCTTTGCATCATCAATACATCCTTATGCATCCATCAACAATTCTGAAAACTTTTTATGTGCAAGAGCACATTTCACAATGATTTCCAACATTTTCTTATCACTAATTCATTTCTAAACCTCTTTCTCTACTTCATCTTTAAGTCCAGATGCATATACTTTAAAAGAATCAATCAATAATTTTAGATTTTCCATACCAAATAGTGATGTATCTATGTTTGCACTAGGTATGGTCTCTTGTAATGATTTCACCGCTTCCTCCATCAGTTTTCCACTTCTCTGGTGTGTCTCAATAATCTTTTCTTATGGATGCATGAAATATATCTCCCAATTGTAGCTTTTGGAGAGGAGAGATTTTATCGAAATCCACATTACCTTGTTGCATCAATAAATGTAACAGTTGTGATGACACAATAGGTGGGAACTTGGGTTGTATACTTAATAGATTCTTTGAGGAATCTCCGGAGGAGCCAGAAGATTCACTAGAAGGCTTTGTTGTTTCCACAACCTTTCCCTTTAGGTCCTTTTCCTCAATATTTTTGAATCTTGTTGGATTTTCTCTTTTTATTTGTGCATCTCTGGATGCATCCTTATCTTCATCTTTCTTTTCTTGCTCTCCTTCCTTCTTTGCATCAACATTTTTATTATCATTATCCTTGTTTTCTTCCTCTGTAGCGTTTTTAGTGTTAACCAGAGTAGTTCTTTGTGGTACCAGAGGAATAGTATTCTCCTTTGCAATGTCTTCTCCGATCACAACTTCCTCAACATCTTTTCTACCATGTCCTCTACTTCTGGAGGTGTGTTTTCCTATGTAACTTCTGCATTTGCATCATGCTTATGTTGAGAATTATCTATCTGCACATCATATTCAATGTTCTGCTCTAGAGGAGGGGTTTCCTCTTCATTCACTGGTTTCATTCATAGTTTTTGTGCTATTTCTTAAGCTTTCTCCATACTTTCCTTTCTAATTCTTTCAAGATCGTTCTAATCTTTACCCATAAGGGTTGTTAATATTGACTTAGTTCTTAGTTCCTTGTTGAATATATTGGCCAAAGTAGCTTTGTCATCTTTAGAGAGGAGCACACATTCTTTCCAATGCTTCTTCTTTCATCCTTGCTTCTTCTTCTACAACTTCTTTCCTTCTTTCTAACAAAATATTCCATAAGTCTTTTAGGTATTTTGCTTCTTAATATTTCTCATGTCCACCTCAAGGAAAACAATATATTTGATGACAACCTCAACAATGGTGGCCTTATCCACCTCATCTACTTCTTTGTATAGGGCTAGAATTTCCCCTAACATCTCATTTTATAGAATACTATTGAATAATTCCTCTAGCTTCATAGGAGAATGAGGTCTTACCGGTTCTGATTGTCCTTGTTCTCTGCTTTCATCTAGAGTCTTCTTTTGACTTGTTTCTTTTCCTTTCTTCTTCTCTAGAGAAGCCTTCTTGGTGGCCTCTTTCTTCTTTTCTTCTTCAATCTCCTCTTCACTATTAGTATCAATAATTTCAAATATTCTTTTCACATTGGCTTCACCTTGTGAAGCTTCACTTCTCCTTCTCTAGACCAATTGTGGTCCTTCTTCCATTTCCTCCTCTTCTTCTTCTACTATATTGAAACTTATATTCTTCTCTCTCATTACCTTTTGCTTCACTCTTCTCTTGGTAGGGGCAACAGTGGTGCTCTTCTCCTCAACTCTTACAATTTTCACAACCAGAGGGGATTTCTCCCTTACCAAAGGAGTAGCAGTGGGTTTCCTTTTATTTCTGTGAACGATAATCTGCACCAAGCTAAAAAAAGACAACACAAACAAGGTTAGTCATTCAAATTAGCACAAACATCATTCCTTATGAGATTCTTGATCAAACAAAGATGAAAACATGAAACAAAAGCACAAAATAAAACAAATGAAAGCATGTTAACAAACTAAATAGATCAAACCTCCATCCCATGGGGGGATTGGTGTCACTTTGATGTGGAAAGTGGCCCTTTCCCAATCCCTTTGATAAGCTTCAAGATCCTTGATGAATTTCAAGTGGAGTAACAATGCCTAAGATTGTGGATGAAAATGGATTTGATAAATGCCAATTTCTCTCAAAGATAGTAATAGAAATTGGATGAAATGAGAATAATGACTTTGCATGAGATTGTGGATCCATATTGTGAAGAGAATGCTTCTATTTATAGAAGAAAAGGGTTGAAGAATGAGAGGATTTGATTAATGTGGGATAAAATGGGAGCCAATGAGAATGTGCCAAGTGTCACAATTCTATTGGAGGAAGGTGGAAGACATTTTGGGAAATGTGTGAGTGGAAGAGGATGGAAGATAAATAAATGAAATTGGTTGAGGATTTAAAAGGTTGTAAGAGGAATTGAATGAATGTTGCTGAGATTTAAGAGGATCTAAGAGAAGTTATTGCATTTGTAAGAGGAGTTATTGAGGATGTGAAAGGTTTTTGAAAACCTTTGGAGGGAAATTGAATGAGAGGTTGTTGAGAGGAATATTCCTTGGAATATGCCTTTGTGAGGATAAATAGAGGAATTAAATAATTAACATAAATTATCTTCATGTGCAACCTTGTTAGTTGACCATATGTTGATTTAACTCTTAAGGAGTTAAAAGTTGGAGGAATTATTAATGATGATTAGAAAGGTGAATTAGGATTAATTAATTTGAATGTGCTAGGGGATTGTGACATTTGATTTGATTTATTTAATCAAATGAGAGGACTTAGGGGGATTTAATTAATAGAAGTGAAGTAGTTAAGAGGTGATATCTAATAAAATTGTTGATTAATAGTTGAATTTGTTCGAGATTTAACTGAAGCGTGTTGATTACATTTGCAGTAATTGATTTGGTTCGAGATTGATTTGGGAAATAGTGTTAATTTGTGATGGATGTAGTATCAGTGGGAACATTAAGAACACTACTGGAAGTGAAATTTTACCTTCGTCGGTTCCAAAGAGCAGCTGCCGCGATCAAAGTCGAAAATCTTGGTGAAATACCTTACGGTGATGGAAGAAATTAAAAAACTGCATAGAAGATCGGGCAAAATTAATTTTAGTTGAAGTAATAAAATTAGAAGATCAATTCAGCTCAGAGAGGACTAGAAATCTCGAATGTTTGATGTAGACAAAATTGATGATGTATAGATAGTCATTGACCATGGGTAGCCTCACGCATATTTTGAAATAACACACTAATTCGATACTTGCATGGAAATGTTAGTAGAGATCGAAGAATGAGAAGAATAAGATGGATGAACCCTTGATTCTAAGAAGATGCAGAAGTCCAACAAGTCCATGAATTGTTGAGACTTTATTAGATATGGTAATGAGTGATGACAATTTTCTTATCTAGGGATTGAGACATGAATGGAACAAATTTCCTTATGTTTGATAAAACACATAGATATGATGCATCAAGGTATAGACAACCAGGATGGCGGGGTATCTAGTGCCATGGACTTTGACTTGACAAACAAATAGAAGTATTCTTGTTCACACTTGGCATACAAAAAAACTTGCTAGGATGCACTTTAGAAGTTTCAAACATCTCAGACCAAAACACAGAAAGGTATCACCTATCAATGCAATAGTCAACAAGCTGCCCAAAACACCTTCCATACATACCTAACAAAGAAAGTATTCGCCAAGGTTATATTACAAGAACATCCAACAAGCACAATAAATGAAATATAATGATCAATGCCTCATTCCTTTCTCTCTAAATCATTTTGATATACATCATCGAGAGCTCATTGGAATGAACACAATAAGATAAATCAAGGAAAAGATCAAGTGAACAAACAAGCCAATGTTCTTCATACCTCTTAATAAAGAGGATGTTTTTATTTAGGATAACATCAAAGTGTTTTCTAATAGATATTCCATTGTATGGAAAAGGATACATCTAGGAACATATTGAGTAGACCGATTGGAAAGTTATTGGAGTTGTTTGAAAGGTTGTTGTCCTTGTTGGACTCAAACGCAGCTTAGAGGGGGTGAACCGGTTGTTTGTTATCGTTTTAACTTTTATTAACATGACTCACGGTATACTTAACATTCCGTCGAAAGAAGGTCGTGAACGCGTAAAACAATAATACAACACTTTTGAATTTTTGCATTGGAAACCACGTTGGAAAAACCGCGATTTGGAGTCAATCACAATTTGAGTACTCAAATATAGGGTGTTTTACAAAGGGAATGCGCTTGCATTTCAGCTACAGTACTCAGCTCACTGCTCCAAAATCGCGCAAAATATTTGGATTGTAACAAAGCAGGCGGTAAGGTATCATCCTGAAAACCGCGATTATAGTTCGGTTGACTCATAAATCGGGTCACGGACCTTATGTGCGATTCACCGCGCCCGGCTGCGCTTACCTTAACAAACTTCACAAAATCCTCTTTGCTGCAAAGTGAAAATTGATCAACTTCTCTTCAATATTTTACCGCATCGCCACCTTATCAACACCACCCTCACATACACACCAAAATGAATATCAGTCCTGGCGTATTATATATATATCGCTACCAAATTCAATCGCCAGCTTTCGGTAGGAAATGAAAATATTTTCCAACTATCGACTCAAATCATGAATGAAATTTAATGTGCATCTATCAAAGTCAGCCAAAACATAGTGAGGACCCAAAACAAGATCTCCAACACAAAAATACTTCAAACAATTCCGCCTTAAACATCTGCAACACCCAACATTCACTTAGTTGGCCTTCATACACTGATGAACATAAAATCGAATGACTGGATCTCCTAACTCATACACCGATTGATGCGACAACACAATACTCAAGAGTAAGACATTTCATGTACCCAAAGACCTTCCTTGAGATCCACAACCAAAATTGATAAACTGGTAATGCAAACCACTTGACAGATTGAACTTCAGTCGGATACCCTGTTCTTTACTCTATCTTCTGGTATGATTACATACAAAAGTGCAGACCAGATCAATGACTTAGGTTGCCATCAATTTCAATAATAGAAGCCATAAGCCAACAATCTCCCCCTTTTGCATTGATGACAACACTTAGTGAAAAATGACTATGTGTTGGAACCTTCAAAACTTCAAAAAGCCATAGCTAACAAAACTCAACAAAACTCCCCCTGAGTTTGATAAGGCATTTTTCAATGCTCTCTCTCCCCCTTTGACATCAATGAAAAAAGATAATAAACGATTTTCTTTCTCCCCTTATGAAGTGTAACCAAAAACTTACTTATGCAAAAACTATTTCAAAAATTTGAAGAAATACAACCGCTGTTTGAAGATTATTTTGTACTTTTCTTTCATCTCTAGAAGAAAATTCTTCCATGCTTCCACTGCAATTCCAGTGATTATGATTATGCTATTGTTTTCAGATGTCCAGTTCATAAAATCTTGATAAGGGATTCTGAAATGATGAAGGCTTCTTCCAATACTTCTCCTTTCCTCGGTATCTCAATCAATTGTTCCATCCTGCATTCAGTTATGTCCTTCACTTTCTAGAAGGTGTCAACAATCTTGTTCCTAGTGTTCTGAACATTTGTATGCTCTACCTATATTTCCTGAATCCTTTTCCTTATTACACCATTTTGATCCTAAAACATGTTAAAATTTTGTCCAATATTGTTTAGCTCTATTTCAATTTGTTCCAACTTCTCTTTGTACTTGTTGATTGCATGAGGCCATCGAAGACAATGGTTATAAATGTTGTTTGTTGTCTTATGCATTGCCTTAGTTGATTCATGTGCTTTTTCAACTTAGTGAGTGACAATATGTACTGCTTCTTCAAGTGTAGGATGACTTCATCTTCTTCCTTGTTCCGAGACTCAGAATCCATGATTTACTTGACCCATTCAATCATCTCTTTTGACAAATTATTCTGTAAACTCTCCAATTTGATATGATTGTGTACAAGATGAGCACGTAGTATGCTTAAGATCATGTCCTGCTCATATGAAGGTATGATAGACCGCATGTTCACAATTTTTTGCATTCCATCTTCCTCATGAATAAGCTGCATTAGCTCTTCCTTGGTTAGATCACCTTCTCCTTCATTTCCTTCTGCCATTTCCTTTTCTTGTTCTGGTTCAACTGTTTTCCATTCTTTTTCAAGGGTGTCCTCATTATCCTTATCAAATTCCTCATTTGGTATGTCCACAATCACCTATTCTTTTCCTTTCCCTTCAACTTTTGGAGTCTTGCATGCTAGTGGATTATAGACAACAATTTCTTTTGCTCTTTTATTCTTTCTCTCCATCTCACTGGAGGAGGAACCAACTTCAAGTGCCCTTACCAGAATGGAAATACCAGTTGACCCAAACTTCCTTAGCAAACCCTTAAAGAAACTTTCATATACTTGATCACAGTTTCCCAAATTGTTAGAGTATATGTAAATGTGCTTGCAAACTGATTCACTCTCTTCCAATATTATGTTGTCGTTCAGGGATAAGCAATTCAAAAAATACATCACAAGGAATATAACAAGAGTACCAAACCTGAAAGGGTAATTTTTCTTCTTTGTCAATTGTGTGTTCTCCATCGGTTGATCTTTCAGTAATATGCAAAGATCAAAATACCGATCTTCCATTATCATCTTGTGTGAAATGTAAACAACACCTGCTAAAGTTGCACCTTCTCTATTTCTGAAAAAGATTTTGTACGATATTCCATGTGCAATGTACCTTGTCACCAAGTCTTTAATTGTGGATATTATCAATTCCCTTTGATCTCCAGTTACTCTAGTTAGGGTTTTGACTTCTTTATTTCAGATTGAATTCTTTTTCGACACATCCCCAACTTTGCATAATCTAGTTACAGTTGCAATCACTTCTTTCAAGATATGATAGGGTTTATCTAGAGTTAGAATATTATCATTCAATCTGTCCAGAATAAACTCAATGATTTATGCATTTCCGAAATAGGGGAATTCACTCCAAATATCCAAGCTTTTGTGCTATGCTTCATTCAACCATTTCAATTCATCGTGTGACATGTTTCTTTTAGCTCTAATCCTCTCACTACTATATTCATCTAGGTTTACCATTCCTTTGATTTGTTCTATTTTCTTTTCCGTACACATGTATTGAAAATAAGTTCTTCAACAACACACCAAATTAAACTGAAATTTCTCAATATAACAGAAGTACTTGATGGATTAGGGTTTCACCGCTGAATTCTCTTCACACTTTCAAAATTTTGGTGTAGAGTGCTCTCCTTCTTTTTGTCTTCGATACAAAGTGGCAAATAAGGGTTTCAACTTGATTTTTATAACTTGCACACCTATCTTTTGTTGTAATAAATGATTTTACCCTAACTTATCCGGATACCCTATTTTATCAGTCATCAAACGAAAACTTCTGCGGATCTTCAACTCAGCATAATATCCTTTCCAACTATTTCAACAACATCTGTAGATCATCAGTGCAACCACTGCACTTATTCACATCTCGGTGTCAATTACCGGAAGGGGGTTTGAAAGATTTTCTTGACAACTCCCCCTAGGCCAAAGGCCCAAAGCTAATTCCCAAAGGAATTACCAAAAGCAAGTTCTAGTGTTGGCTCATTTCCTTCAACAAAGGAACTCTTATTCACCCATGTCTTCTTCATTTGATCTCTTATTTCATCCACAATCACTTTCCCTTTTCCTTTATCATCTCTCTTCGTATTTCTCCCTTTGTATGTCGAACCTCTTCTATCCATTTTTTTTGTTTGCGGGGAATGGCGCGATGGCGGTACATTTTGTTTGCCGAATTCTGGAGATGCCAATCAGGTCATTCGGTTGTTCCGCCAGTTGCGTTCTGGTTGGTGCAAAATTCGGTTGAACCGTTCGGCGCGCCAGTCGCCAGCAATTATTATCCCAGGCGATTATCAGTTTTCGGCGCGTTTTAATTACGAATGCGGGGACTTTCTCCTTTCTCATATCCAATGCCTCGCTTGTCCTTTCCATTCTTCTGTCCTTGAGTTAGCTCATCAAGCTTAACAAAGCTAATCTTGAACTTCTCCTTGTATTCATTTGCAGTAGCAAGTTCATATCTGAGAATAATAATCTATTTTTCAAGCTCTTCTTCATTGTTTCTGGATTGTTGCAGTTCCATCTCTAACTGAATGAATTCTCCATTAATTCTGTTGCATTCATCAGATCTCTCTTTTAGGGACTTGACAAGATTTTCCTCATTCTTCTTTCTTTCTTCAATCTCCTTAGTCATCTTCATCGCCATAGATTCCATCTCATGCTTTAGGGTAGCATTGTCTTTGGCAAGCTTTTCACATTATTTAGTTATTTCCTTCAAGGTTTGATTCAGGTGAACATAATCTATGCTTTTGCTCTCTTTCTGCTTAATCTAATCACAAAGATCCTTTCTCTTCTCCTTGGACTTAATAATCCAATCCTTCAACTTCTGAATGAATTTTTTAGCATCCTTAAGATTTTCTTTTAATTCATGTACTTCTAATTTAGACTGATCAAGGTCATCAAGTGCCACCAAAAGTTTTTGCTGAAGACTACCAGAGTCCATAACATTCCAAGATCCACCTCACGCTGTTAAACTTCTTCTGAGGAACTTGGCTTTGATACCAATTGTTGGACTCAAGCAACACTGAGATGGGGGGTTAATCAGTGTTGTGCAATTTTTAACTTTATTAAACTGATCTCACAAGTGTATATAACATTCAATCGAAAGAAAGATGCATGAACATAAAACAATAAGCCATAACACCATAACACAAGAATTTTTACATTTAAACCCTATTAGGGGAAAAACCACAGTGGAGGTCAATCCACAATTTGAGTACTCAATATAAGTGTTTTACAAAAGGGAATGCACTTGCATTCAGGCACACTACCTAGAGCTCACTGCTCAAAATCAGGAAGGCTCACTACCTTACAAAATATTTGGATTACAACAAAAGGTTGAACTGAGTAGATAGCATCTACAAATGCCTTATTACAGTTCCGGTTAGGCTCATAAATCAGATTTTGGACCTTTTGTCTCATTCTGCACTTCGCTCTGCTCTGCCTTAACTCGCTTCACAAAATCCTCTTCTGCACAAGTGAAAATCAATCAACTGCTCTTCTAATATTCACACACACATCAACACATATCAAACACTCACATACACACCAAAATGAATTAACGTATCTCTTATATATATCCGCTACCAAGAATTCAATCGCTATATGTCAGCTTCAATAAAATAGAAAATATTTTCCAACTGTCAGCTCAAATCATGAATAACATTTAATGTGCATCTATTAAAGTCGGCCACAACATAGTGAGGACCCAAATCAAGATTTCAAACACAAAAATACTTCAAACAATTCCGCCTTAAATATCCGCAACACCCAACATTCACTTAGTTGGGCTTCATACACTGATGAACAAAAAATTGAACGACTGGATCTCCTAACTCGTACACCAATTGATGCGACAACACAATACTTGAGAGTAAGACATTTCATATACCCAAAGACCTTCCTTGAGATCCACAACCAAAACTGATAAACTGATAATGCAAACCACTTGATAGATTCAACTTCAACTAGATACCTTGTTCTTTACTCTGTCTTCCGGTATGATCAGATATAGAAGTGTGGACCAGATCAATGAATTAGGTTTCCATCAATGACAACACTAGAATCCATTAGCTAACAAATATAAGGTTTCATTGACATGTTTGAGAATGATCAAGAGTTTGATTTTGTGTTTAAAAGTTTGTTGTTTCGATTTTGATTTTACGTTTGAAGTTTGATTTTGTTGATTGTTGTGGTTGTTTTTGTTTGTTTTTCCAAAGAATGAGGTGATGATTGATTTATTATGGATAATTGATTATAATGGGTGAAGTGAAATGAGATAGATAGATTTTTTCAAATATTTGGATGTTTTTGATGTTTTTGCAATGTTTTGAGGTTGTTTTTGGGTTTTTATGAGATTTATGAATGTTTTTGTGTTTTTTGTCTCGAGGGCTCATTAATGATGGCCTTGCCTACGTTTAAGCTCAAAGATGACGTAGTTTACATAACCATGTTTTTGACCTTTTTTTCAAACTTTTTGACCTGTTTTGGGATTTTGATATGTTTTGACTGATTTTAGATTTTCTTGGTTTTTTGAATGTTTTTGGATTTTTTGCATGATTTTGACGATTTGGATATGGATATGTGTGACGATATCAGTGATCTATTTGGGATTTTTTTGAAAACCAAGCTAAGGTTGATTGATCTAATTGATTGATTGATGATGATAACATTGTTGAGGATACACAACAATGCAAGGATAGTGTTAAGCAACACGAGGATTGCGAAGGATATCTCGAGATGATGATAGATTGATTGGATTTGATTGATCAAGATTTTGAAGCTCGGTTTGGAACAAAATTTATTTGAATGATTTAATGTGATGTTGAAGTGTAAATTAGATGCAACTAATATTGATTGTTTGGATTCATGTTTGATGAAAGATAAAGCTTGATAAGGAACATCTTCTTGTCAAAATGTGCCATGTGCTAGTGATTTGGATTTTTTGGCTCACAAATGCTTTGACCAATTTGATCTCATGTTTATCAATATTTGGATCACCACATAAGTTGGAAGATATAGATCAAGATTTATTCTCGAAGCAAGATATAAATATCTTCCCCTAGTGTCTAGCAATGTAGGGAATGCCATGGATGGATGCTTGGATGGATGTATGGATGGATGGATATGGTAAGCACACAAAGGATTCCAAGGATTATCTTGTGATAAGATAAGGTGTTCGAATAAAGAATGTTAATTCAGATAGTGCTTCATGGCTTAGATAATGTTGGGTAGGATAGGATCAACGAAAATGACTCATCTCAAGATGTTTACTATAAGCAAGTGTAAAGTGTACACCAAACTTTTTCAAGATCAAGATAATTTGGAAGATGGATGTAGATGGATGAAAATGGATTGGATAAATGGTCCATGGATTAATGGTTTAATTATGGATAAGATGGATGGAGTGCTAGATTTATTATGGATGAGATAAGATGCTTTTACCTGAACTAGTGCACGTAGATGCTCGATTCTGCACATGACACTTGTTTTCTAGGTTTTCATCATGGTACTTGTCTAAAGCGCCACCATAGCGGTTTTCACTGGAAGATGATTTTTTTATCTTTATTATTTTCATGATTTTTTGTTTTTTTTGAAAGCTTTTAAGCTCATGCTGAACCACCTGGTGGTGTCGATGTAGATACTTTTGTCATAATGTGTCATCGATATCCTACTTGAAGAAGCTACTTTACCAAGATACGTGCACTTGAATGCAACTTTTGAGATTCTTGATCTACTTTGTCGATACCAGAGGTAATTGCATCTTTATGCGCACATCGCAATAGAGTGCCTTCTAAATCCTTCTGATGAAGGGTGGTTTCCAGCACAAGGTCAATTTGAGAATTGGATATCATGCATGGAGGAGTGGATGGTGTTCTATTTTTAGGAATACAAGATGGATTGGTTGATAGTTTGGAACCTTTGACTCTCCAAACTTGGGAATATGAGAAATGATGGGTGGATACGAAAGTGTACATGGAAGGATCAACTGCTTGATATACTTTGTACGCTGCTTGAGAAGCCTGCTTTTTCCTTTGTCGACATGTTTGATGGATATTTTTCCCTTTTTTATTTGTCCCCATAGTTTCTTTGACTAATGGAGGTCAATAGGGATAATATCTCTTTGTATTCTTTGGTATCCACATGTATTTGATTTGTCCATTATGCTTCTCAACTTATTTTTCTTTGATAACATTCTTTGTGCTTTGATTCAAATCTTTCTTTTGATGTTGGTCCCAATTCATGGATGGGATGATGGGTGGATGAAGATTCTTGACATGGTTGGTTGTAGTATTGGAAT
>VDFB02218020.1:0-12228 GCA_007258455.2 Sequoia sempervirens
TTCTAAAAAAATTGTGGTAGAATGTGATGCTTTTGGACATGGAATTGGGTAAGTACTAATGCAAGAAGGGCATCCATTAGCATTTGAGAGTCAACAAATAAAATGGAAAAAATTGCTAAGGCCCACATGTGAGAAGGAAATATTAGCCATTATTCATGAAATTAAAAAATGGCATCAATATTTAATGGGATGAAATTTCAAAGTCAAGATAGATCATGAGATTCTAAAATACATTTTAGAACAACTATCCTCATCAGAACAACAAAAATGGGTTACCATGATGCTAGGATATGACTTTGAAATCATCTATAAAAGGGTAAAGAAAATATTGTAGCCAATGCCCTTTTTTGACAAGAAGTATAGGAATCAAATATTTGTTCCATTTCCTTAATACAACCAAAATGGTTAGAAGATGCATGAAAAGAGTGGAAAAATGATCCTCAAATACATGATTTGATTCTAAAACTTGAACATGACCCATCTTCTTTCAATAAGTATGTTTGGAAAGAAGATACATTATGGTAGAAAGATGGATTATTTTTATGTAAAAATTCCAATTTAAAAGAAGAAATATCATCTCAAATGCATGACCGACCAATAGAATATTCAGGGTTTCTAAAGACCTATCATCGTATAAAGAGAGATTTCTTTTGGGAAGGCTTAAAAAGAGATGTCAAGAAATTTGTGGCTAAATGTTTAATATGCCAAAGAAATAAAGGTGAAATAATAAAGACTTCTGGCCTCTTACAACCTCTAGGCATTCCAACACAACAGTGAGAGGAAATATCAATGGACTTCATTACAAGTCTATTGAAATTTGATAATCTTGATATAATTTTGATTGTTGTGGATAGACTTACTGAGTATACACATTTTTTTGGACTCTTTCATCCATTTCAAGAAAGTACAGTGGTGAAAATATTCATGGAAAATGTGCAAAAACTTCATGGAATTCCCAAAATCATAGTGAGTGATCATGACGCTATCTTTACTAGCAATTTTTGGACAAACTTATTTACAACATGGGGTACAAAACTAGCACATAGTCCCTCTTATCATCCACAATCTGATGGCCAAAAATAAATTGTGAATAAATATTTAGAAGGATATTTACAATTTTTACCTTTGATAAACAAAAATAATGGTCCAAATGGCTACCATTAGCAAAATGGTGGTACAACACATCATTACACACATCCAATAAAATGATTCCATTTGAGTCTCTTTATGAATACCCTCCACCATCTACTACTTCTTATTTGCAATCTCATTCTAAGCTCATGAAGTAGATGACCACATTCAACACCAACAAGAAATATTACAAATCCTTAAGGATAATTTACTTATGACTCAAAATAGAATGAAACAACAAGCTGATCAACATTGCAGTGAGCGAAATTTTGATGAGGCAGATTGGGTATTTCCTCGATTACAACCTTATAAACATGTTTCCATCAAGAAACATAACAACATGAAGTTTGTACCTAAATTTTATGGTCCTTATAAGGTTCTCCATAAAATAGGAAGTGTAGCTTATAAGTTAGAACTTCCACCCTCTTCCAAAATTTATCCTATCTTCCATGTTTTCTTTTTAAAGAACGTAATATGTAACAATATTCTAGTCCAGTTAGAATTTCCTGAGTTAGATGAAGGAAAGTTTCTTTTAGAACCTAAGAAAATTATTGAGGAAATAGTAAAATAATAGTGAAATAGAGCTATCTTTGAGTTCCTAATTGTAGCATAGGAAAATGTAGCTTTGGACATTTTCATGCTCATTTGGGTCTTTCTTATGGATGTTGGTCTAATTTTTCCTAGATTTAATGTTGTAATGTGGTCAACACATTCACATTAGGTCTTGGACCCTTGTGAATCAATAAGAACTTTATGATGCTTTAAGGTAAAAAGTGTTGTAACACATTTTCACACTTTTCTAGGACCTTTTTAATATAATTCACTTAAATAACCTATTTTTATCACCTACCAAGCCTTATTTCAAAGTTTTGTAAAGTGTTGCAACAAACTTTCATGCTTTTATAGGCTTGTCATCAATAATTTGACCCCTACTTATGCTTAAATGGCCTCATTATACACTTACAAACCCTACTTAAGTGTATTTTTGAGAATAATCATGTTAAACATCATTTAATACACTTTAATTCCCGATACCCACTTAAAATGCCTAAGTGGGACCAAGTCACCACTAGAGGCGACTTAGTCCCACTTGGCTCAAAAATCAAAATTATTTCAAAATTCTGGTGGGATATTATTTTCTAAGCCTTGGGGTCGGCCTGCGATTTGGTATTTTTGGGAAATTTTGTATAATCATGTATAAATATAGGGTTTTCCTCTCATTTTCATCCTCCTTAATCCCCTCAATTCTCCTAATCATTCAAGCAATTATTAAGCATTCACTTTAGCATTCTAGGCATTTCCAAGCATACATCTATTGGAGCTTCTACTTGCATATCTTTAGATTTCTACTTCAAGGGTTTGGTGAGTTGTAGCATTGCATGTTGTTCATTCATCATTCTCTTTTCATTTCATTTCATTTTCAAGGGTTTAATTACCAAGGCAAACCCCTATTCACTAACCCTTAACACTTTTTCCCCTCTTTGGATGTGTTTTGTAGGTCTTGGATGTAGATTTTTCAAAGAGCAAGGTGTGAAAAGTTATAAATAATTTGTCAAATTCATTCAAAGTGGTCAAAAACCTAAAAGAAGCTTGGAGAACACCTACAGGTTAGATTTTGCACTTTTGGATCCAGAAACCTGTCAGGTGTTGAAGTGCAAACCAGGAGCTGTAGACTGTACCTTTGAATTTCCCAAAACATGGAAGTGGGCTAAGTCACCATCAATGGTGAATTAGTCCCACTGCCAAGCCTAAAAAGTGGTTTCCGTAGTTCTGAGTACCCTTTTGGCTGAAACTTGTTTTGATAGAATTTCCTTGAAATAAGACTAAGTTGCCAAGCTTGGCGTAAGTGTCCTAGTGGGCTGCAATAGTGAATTTTGTAGGATTCTAGAGCTCGTCTCCATCACTTTCTAGTTTCCAAGTGCACCTCTTCAATCTCATTAAGTTCTGTTACAATTTACTTGCATTTTAGTTCATTTTGCATGTCACAACGTGTTTTCAAACAAAGTGCATTTTCTTAGTTTTGCATTAGTATTTAATTGATTTTATCGGTTCTTTGCATTTAGGAAATTCCTCTTAGAAATATTTCAATCATCTTTGCATATTCTTGAGTGAGCTATCAAGGTTTTTGGGATTCCTCTCTCCTTTTAGGTGAAAAACCCTAGAAGTGTAAGAGAGTCGCCTATTCCCAAAAATCTATGGTTCACTAATCAAGTGGAAGAATATTCCAATTGAAGATGCTACATGAGAAGATGGACAATTCATACTAAATAATACAAAATTGATAAGCATTAAGGACAATTCTTTTTTGAAGGGTAGGGGCATGTTAGTTCCCTAATATTCTACCTTAATATCATATATTCTAATAATATAATTTATATATTCCTAAGTCTAATGAGTTAAACACTTGTGGCATGCTTAACATTAACGCTATTTTTAGTTAATACCTTAAATACTATTTATTATGATGAATGGGTATGTGCCTACATGGTTAAGCTTATAAATAAAGGAAGAGATGTTCCTCCTAAATCATCATAACATTTGGTATTCAATTCATATAATATTTTTTGATTATTGGAGGTAATCCCCTTGAAGTGGTCTACTATAATTTTTATTTTTATAAAAAAATATCCAAGAAATATCATAACAAGAAGAAGGTGAAGTTGATTTTGAAGGTGAACTTCTCTTGCTCTTGAAGACTTGGAATGTGCAAGGAAAGAGAACAAAAGGAAAAATGCCCTTATTGAAGCCAAAATAGGTCAATGTAAACGTAGTGTTGAAAAATGTGCACCTTTACATTTTCACACTATGTTTACATCCCCTTAATTAATCCTTTAATTGGCCAAATTATGCATTCACAATCCTAATTAATTTCATTTTCCGAAAGGGAAACCCACATTATTGATTGTCCTAGGTTCAGGTCTTAGGACCCAATTTGTAATATGTTTTTGGTAGAATTTTAATGATCTATATTTAAATTGCAAAGGTTAGATTGTGGTGTTTAATTATCGGGTAATTAAGGAAGCACCTATAAATACACAATCTTTTTATCAATTCAAATATAAGTGGCATAATTCAAAATTCACATGAGCAAATATTATTGTCAAGAGCATTGGAGAGCAAATTTAATAGTCATTTATTGCATCATTCAAGATCGTATCATGATGTCAAGATTTATACGTGTTTATGCATTTTTTTTTTGGATCTAACATTATGATGTGCCAGTTTCAAATTTTAAGCAAGCATTCAAGCATCAAGATATATCAATCAATCAAGCCATTTCATGCAAGATCCAATCCTTAGAGAGATTGTTAGACTTCAGTCCTCTAAGGGTAACCATTAAAGGGTTTGGCAAGGTGTAACAAGATTTTTTCATTCATCAATTCCTTCATTTTGTCATTATTTCATTATTAAGGTTTAATTACCAAACTATGGTTTGACCAAGGAAAACCCTTATCCACCAAAAAAAACATTCTTCTCCTCTCTTTATATGTGCAAATTCGTAGGTGAAGAAGGATTGAAAGTTGATCAAAAGTGCAATTTTGCAAAGTTGTCATCAAAGTTGTCAAGATACAGAAACTCACCTACAAGTTTTATTTTCGTCTTTTCTATAGTCAAACCTAGTGGAATTAGAAGCTTAGATACATGATCTAAAGACCAAAAAAAGAATTTTTAGACCCCTTTATAGAGATCCATTTTCCCTTGGGCGAATATGTCCTTCAACATAGTCTAAAACCCACTTTTGGAGCCAAGTAAACACCATCCTAACCTTCTCAGATCTGTAAGTTAATTGTTTTTTCTAATAGTGTTATCATAATAATTCATATTCCAAGTGTTAGGTCTCATAGGTTTTATTGTTAAATCACTTTTAACTTTCTCCCAAAACTACCTTTCGGTCATTTCTGTAATAAGGAAATTGAGGTCCCATAGTGTCCAAAACCTAGGGTTGACTCTCCTTAAGGGTTGTAAGCCAATTCTAAGCATTTTTGGCACTATCACTTTTCATAATGAACATGGGAAAGGTGGATTTGTGATTAGGTGGACACCCCCTTTTGCTTTGACATACTCCCCTTATCACACATCATATTTTAGGGAAGATCCCCTTTTTTTTCATTTCACTTTGGTGAACCTGATATTGTACATTGTACATTCTGATTTGGAGACCTTCAAAACCCTAGATATAGATTTTCATTAGTGTTCTTTTCATTTGCATTTAGGGTTTATTTTTGCATGTTTATGTACATAATTTAAATTCATAAAAGAATAAATTTTTCATATATCTTGCATTATAGTTACACCAAGAGTGTCTTTCAAGCATTTAGATTCAACATTTTAGTTCAAAATTGTATTCCAAAAGTTGTCACTTTGTTCACTAGTCAAAATTGCATTAAGACACCTAAAACTGGAAAAATCTATCATAGAATTCATAGTCTACAACCTTAAACAAAGAACTCAAATATCAACCCAGAAAAACACAAACTTCAATTTTTCCAACCCCTATACAAAGACTCATTTTCCCTTGGTGAACCTGTCCTTGTATAGGTGCCTTTTCACATTTTTGCGCATCATTTTGTTTTTGTTTGCTTCATTTCATTTTGCTATAAGATCTATATTTCAATTTTAGAAATCATGAAATTTTGTACTTTCTTGCATTAAGTTCAATTGGTCAAATTAAGTGCATTGTTTGAAATCAAAATTAGCATTAAAAAGATAACATTAAATTAGGTTTTCACATATCATAATCAATATATTATCATGTTTCAAACCTGAAAATTGCAATTTTTTTTACATACTTGCATTGTGATTCCTACTTTTGGGTGTTTATTATATTTGTATAATGCCCTTTCTCCATATTGGGTGCACTTTTGGTTTGGTGAAACATGTATGAGCTTCACAACCTGATGTTCTATTGCCAATGCTTTAGTGAGACATAGTTCAATACTCATGTCATCCTATGCTAGTACATCCATTGTGGATCTTGAATTTTATCTCTTTCACTTAGTGTTGGCACTAGTCAACCCATTATGGATCATAGCCTTCATACCACATTTCCCATGACCACTTTATCCACAACCAATTTAACTGATGTTGAAACATTGGTTGCTAATGTCCCTCAAGCGAAGCTAAAACAAATCAATGAAGCCTTAGAAAAACTTCAAAACTTTGTGAGTTTTGAATACATTGCTGGTACTACGGTACCTGTCATATATAACATGAGGTGAATGCTTGATAATGAACAAGGAATTGAAATTGTGCATAGCCTCTAGCCCATATCATTGAAAATCATGTTCCTACAATGGCTAGTTGTGGTCAAACTTTGGGGTACACTCAAAGTCAAGGTGGAAATCAAATTCCTCCCCCTATATTTGTGGCCTCTATTCCTACATACACTAATCCAATTGTTACTACAAGGCAACCAACTTGAAATGCCAATCCAACTTTAGGTATTTCCATTGGGAATCCTTTTATCTTTTTGAATTTAAACTTCATATCTCCTAACCCATAACCTCTCATAAACTTGCAATTCACTTGGGCTTCAAACACATACACACCTCCACCATATTCACCTCTATATCAAAACACAACCAATGATTCCATCCTTAACCACTTTTGCAAAATGTTTCATCCCTCCAACAATAAATTTCCACATTGAACTAAAATCAAAATGGCCAATCTTCACAATATGTCAAAATAATCCCTTATCCTTGTAGATATTAAAAGCAAAAATGCCACAAGGTGTAGAGATTCCTATATTTGAGAAATATGATGGAAAAGGAGATCATAATAACCATGTGCTTGGGTGCTACCACAATAGTGGTTTACACTTCACGGGGAGATCGATTTTTGTTGAAATTACATATTTTTTAGAAAATATAATGATTTAAGCCTTGAAAAGTTCCATTTAAAGGATTTCAATTGAATAGAGGGTTGATCAAACCACCTTAGACCAAAGCCCCCTAGAACCTGCTGTTTTAAACCATACCTATAACGGAGTCTCCTTTACACCTATCAAAGTGCTGATAAAAAACCACTTTTGATTTACCTTTTGGGGGATCAAATGAATTCATTTAAAATTTATTTTTTGTAAGTATGTAGTCCTTATTATAAGATTCCAAAAAAGTATAATTTTAATTAAATTAAATTTATTATTATATTTATTTTTTATTTCTTGTGAATGTAGGTTTTTCATCAAAAATCAAGCTCTCTTTTCAACACATGTGGAAAAATAGAAGATTATCAAAACACAAATTAAAAAATATGGTGCACTAGATATCCTTTTTGACAACAAAAAAAAAGAAATTAATTTTGGTACATACAGTAAAAGTTCGCGTTATACGGTCGCGTTATGTCTAAATTGTAATTGGTTTGACTTGAAAACTTGATTAAAGAAAAAATATTCTATAAAACCTATCTAACCAAATGGAAGTACTGGATATATAAAAGTTAAAAATCTAAATTTGAAATAATTAGGATTTTTATCCTTCATGGAAAAAAGTTATGCATTATACAATGAGTAAGGCTTTTTAAAAATGTTGTTTTATGAAAAAAACTAGTTTTGAGGGAGATGGAAAAAGAAGTGCAATCTGATTCCAAAATTTTTGAAAAAAATATATTTAGAATCTATAGAAAAATTTCATAAAACTCTAGTTTGCATCATCTTCAAATTCCTTATGGTTTAGCAGCTATAGGTGCCCAAGTAAAGATTTAGTTAAAAAATTATTTTATTGTCGGTTGGCTAAAAATTGTAAACCACTATTGTGGGATCACCCCTTGGCATACACAACCTTATGTAGTGACTTAATCTTCGAAGATAAGCTCTTGGCTAAACTTTGCCCTAGGTCTTTGAAAAATACAGCCTTCGAGTGGTTTTTCTCTTTACCAAATGATTCAATCCACTCATTCAATGATTTGTTGATGCCTTAACCACTTCCAAGTGCACATTGGTCCCAAGATGACCTTAGCTAATTTAATGAAGTGTAAACAAAAGGATTATGAAAATATCACTAATTTTATAACACAAAACCAATTCTTTACTCACAAATCAATATTAAGATTCTTGATGCCGATATTCAAAGACTGTTCATTAAAAAATTATTAAACAAAATCCAAGACAAGTTTGGGATTATAAAATTTCTCTCCTTTACATATTTGTGCATGACTCCCCATGAGTATCAAAATTTGATTAGTCATCATGAAGTGAAAATTCCCTCTAACTTCCCTAAGAAATCCGAGTATGTGCCCCATAACAACTTCCAACCATTCAAGAAGTAAAATAAGAGCTTTATACAAATCAACCCACCTCAAACAAGTCAACATGTTGAGTCTCAAGTGGCTTCCATAAAAACAAAAAATCCATATCAATTTAGAGAGCATAGTAGACAATTTACCCCATTGCTCGATACACTCCATTCCATTATGTTGCAACTCTTGGGTAAGATCTTAATTACCTTACCTCCTATTAGATCCCTTGATCTACTAAGCCTTTACCTTTGAACCACAATGCTAATGCCATTTTCCAATATCACCAAAAAAATGGACATGATACAAAACATTGTAAGCATCTTAAACATATCGTGCAAGATCTCATTGATTCTAATCACATCCTGATTGGTGGTGTTGATGATAAAGGAAATGAGTTTGCTTCCCCACCCAACCAAAATTTGAAAATCTTTACTAATCCATTTCCAAATCATAACATCTCATTTGTTAAAGCTAGTGATACTAAGAATGATGTGATGAATGTTGACAACATACAAAATACAATTGATGATAATAAGAGTGATAATTAATACAATAAAGATGCTATGATTGGATTCATTGATGTTCAACCTCGTAAGGGACAAACCAACTTGTCTATGAACATTTATTTCTCACAAAATGAAATTATTAAACATGCACCTGATGGTCCTCTTTACAATGTCGGAAGAATCAATTTGACAAGCCTAATAATGGGATATTAATTGATCCTGCGTGTGTAGAGAATGTGAATATCGAGGAATTCTTATTTGTGCATGAAATTTACCAAGAGTCTTATGAACATTTGAAAGAATATATCAAAACACATAATGTTTTTTCTTGCCATACGATAGGTTTGATCACTCTCCCATTAAAAGTTGGACTGAAACAATTGAATGTCTCATTCTCCATCATCAGACCAATTTTGTGTGAAGCTTGCTTATCCATGGCTATGTTCCATGGATGTTGTCTCGTCAGTAGTAAATGCTTAAAATTTCCATTTGGAAATGATATATTCATTGTGCATCATAGCGGCTTGAATCCTTTTTCTTCTTGTGGGAATTTCTCATTGGATTTATTTTGTCCTGTACCCATGGAACCTATTAAGCCTTGTGAAGAATTATTTTTCAAATATTATAAAAAAAAAGGAAAAATGTATAGCAAAATTATCCCTTAGCAACATGCCTCAACCCATGATTGCATCTTCTATCATTGATGAAGCCATGATTGACCAAAAGTCCTTCCAAGTAACCAAGACAAACCAACCACGATTCCTCCACCCATTTCCTATAAAAGACCAAGAGATAACCATATAAGTACTATTGTTTCTCCTAAGGTCACACAAGTTTATAAAGTTAGAGAGACAATGGTTGAACAATCCTCCATGGTTCCTTTCGTTCCTCCCTTTTGGGAAGAAAATAAACCAATGGTTGATACACCTGCTTCTACACCTTCACAGCTTGAAAATCGTGTAAGAAGAAATTGAAATGCTAAAGAGTGTAGGCATAGATGTCGTGCTATTAATCATTAGTTAAAAGAAAATAAAAAATCAACAACCCAAGATAAAACACCACTTGAGACAAATCATGATGATTCTACACCTTCGCCACAACAAAAATATGAAACCTCCATGGAAATCCTCATTAGGCCTCTTGTTATGATTAACTTGGATGATGATGATGAGATTTCTAAGATTGATGAGGGAGTACATAATGAGCTGAATTTATTGTTTTCCTCTTCCATGAGCTTAGATGATAACAACCATGACAATCCTCCTACAAGAGTGACTCACCACGTTTTGAACCTAGTGATGCTTCTAGTACGACACTTACCATTTTCCCTTTGGATAGCTATTCACCTTTTTTCTATGATGAAAATAATTGGGATGTGGATGACATGCTATAGGTTGACTCACATGTCCTATAATAGTCTTTTCTTTTTTTCTTTCCATGTCTTATGTGATTACATGTATGTAATGTGATCTCCTATATCATGTTACTTGGTGTGTATTTATATTTTTGTGAGCCTACTTTGGATGACCCTTGTCACTCTGTTGGTGCAAGGATACAAAGGAAACAAATCTATCATGACATTCTTCTATTTATTTCTCCATTCTTTTATATTTATTAAACCTTTAATTTTCTTTTATCTTGTTTTTTCCTTTTGGGGATGATGCAAGGTGTTGAGACATGTAGGTCTCTTCCATGTTGACCCAAAATATTTTCTTTTTTTTTTTGCTCTCTATGTGTCATTCTTCCTTTGTGTTCCATGAAGTATTTGGGGAATGATGATGGTTTTGAACTCTATTATATCATTGTAGCAAAGACATAACATTGACCCAAAATCCGTGGATCCCTTATGTCTTTCCATTTTGGGGGAAACCCCTTTTCATAACGTAGATTTATCTTCTTTATCATTTGACATTTATCATTTTGTTACTTTAAAGTAATTTCTCACATCATGTTTAACAATTTCTCTAAAGTGGGTGCATGCGTGTCTCCGCTCATTGTTTGTGTATTCCCTTCAAAGTGTGGTCTTCTTAATTCATGTGACGTGTCTTCTTCTTGGTGAAATAATGTTTAATGTCCTACAAGAGTGTGGCCTTTCTTGGAATATGACATTCCTCTTGGTGGTGATGCTATGGTGTGCATTCCCTAAGACACAAATCCTTTATTCCTTGATTTTTCCTCTCTTGGTGGTGATGTCAAGCACAATGTTCCCTAAGGTGTAACCTTTCATGCATTAAGATAAATCCCTTTGACTATCCTACCTTGTTGTATTTACAAATTTGTCATGGCCACCAAGCATAACACAACTTGCTTACTAGTAGTTCCTTTTTTGTTTTTCATGAGTGTCTAGCATAAAGTAGTTTGCTAGCCTTATGGAGCCTTTGACCATTTTTGTGGTGCTTTATCAAAGTTATTAGGAGCTATAAATTTTGGTATGGTTGATGTATGGGAGCCTATAGACCTAGCATGAATTTCCCATTAGCCACCCTTTTTGGTGGGTACATACCAATCTAGCGTGTGTTTCTCACTTTCTTAGGGCTCACCTAGTGGACACTAAATTTCACTAGCCCTTGTGAGTATATTTTATTTGTATAGTGGACAATAGGGTTTCACTTGTGAACACATTTTATGGACAAAAATGAAATCACGACTAGTCTATCCTTCCTTTTCTTTCTTTTTGTATTAATTTTGATGTTGTATGAGTGTGCATCTTGTGTTGTTGCTCCAAGCATGTGTCTCTTTGTGCCTTTGTTGGTTTGTCATAAGATATTAGATCTTGGGGGATTGATCATCCTCCTTGATCCTTTTTATCTCCTCTTTCTAACAATTATACAATTGGACCTCGGGTAAGTGCACCAAGATGGTTCCCAAAAAGGGGGCTTAAATGGCCACTTTTTTTTTTTTGAAATCAGAAATGTTGACCTTGGACGTGAAATTGAGGATAGTTACACTCAAAATTTTGAGATGGAACAAAAACAAGGATCAAAGTTCTCGAGTCTACTTTCTAAACTACTAATTTATTTTGAAAATGGTTGAGATTAAGGGGTTCAAAAGAGGGATGTACACAAATTGGTGTTGTTTTGTGAGAAAAACATAACATAGCATCTCTTGTATGACTAATACAGTGACCTTTTTAGTATTTTAAAATGGAAATCACGGTCAGAGGATTAGCTAACAATATCTAGTTGGTGTACAATTTTTCTGATAATTTTTTAATGAATATTTTATTTTTTACTAATTTTCTATGTGGGCACTTCCTAAAAAGCAGAATTTTGGCCGTGCTCTCCCTACAAATTTTGGAATGTAATAGATTTTTTAAATGTTTTAGTTTTTAAAATTTGTAGAATGGAGTCTA
>VDFB02218022.1:0-17034 GCA_007258455.2 Sequoia sempervirens
TGAATCTGATATAAAACTAGCAAACTGAGTTTTCTTACCAGCAAGTAGCCATCAATAATTTGTTCTTAACTTCATCTCCAAATCTCCTGTCTTCTTAAAAAGGACTGCTCAAGAATTAGCATCAAAGATTTCCAAGAAATAATGCATAACTTGGAAAAAATTAAGTCTGATTTGTAAATGCCAACAATTTAGAATGCAGACCAGCAACTTCAAATAACCAAATGGATTATAACTTCTTCAAACTTGCTCCAAAACTTCTACTATGTCTAGAACTGAATTAAGTCTGATTTGTAAATGCCAACAATTTAGAATGCAGACCAGCAACTTCACAATAACCAGATGGATTATAACTTCTTCAAACTTGCTCCAAAACTTCTGCTATGTCTAGAACTGTATCTCTCTTTACAAAATGTGAATGGAAGACCAAGAAATAAGCATGAAAGAGAAATATTCAGATCTGATATTAAACCAGCAAGTTGTAATTAACCAGACCAGCAAGCAATGCACGACTAAAATGATTAAATCTTCCTCAAAACCACGCCTATATACTCCTCAAACATGAACAACTCTCACGAAGGCTAGCCGACCAAAAATCAAGAATATTCCAATGCTAAACACATACCATAGTCCAGCTAGAATTCCAATGCAAGAGAAGAAGAAGGTACGACCCTAGCAGTAGGTACGAGCTTCTCTAGAAAATTCATTTCTCCAAGATAAAATCTGAAATTGCTCAAGAAGGGGCGCCAATAGCATTGAAATGGAATGGGTAAATACCCACAACTAAAATTAAACCACTCAATGAGTTACAATAAAAAACATTCTTCAACCATGTATGAACCAGCAACATAGAATCTGATAAAATCATCTATATCTTCAACAATGAAGCTCCATATGTACTTCTGAATGAAGCACACTCTCGATCAACCATCTAGGGGACCATAGTTTCAGGCCCGAAGAATGGAGTAAATTTGCTAAGCTTTCCTTTGGCCGGATTCTAGATTTCAAACCAGCAGCATAACGATATCATAAACCAAGGATGCCCAAATGCTGGAGCAAGGCTTGCTTTTATAATTTTGAAGGTGACTGTTGGCTCTTCAGCTTCCATCCTTTTTTCCCTCCAAAAGGGACGCCTATTTCACCTTTGAAATATTTTTAATTTTTAAAACACTTTATTCCACCTTATTTAGGCGTCCAAACTTCAAGGCACAAAATACTTTTAGAAAATATTAAATATTCACTTCATGAAGCGTCCCCCCTTCATGTCCACCTTTTTAAAACAACTTAAGTTAATGCACTAGGCCAAGGGGTCAACTTGAAATGAAAACATTAATGCCTTGAAATATACTATTGTTCCCAAAAATTACTCATCTAAAGCCAAAACCAAAATAACTCAACTGCTCCAACAAAAGAACTCACTGAAGTGCTACCAATTGGACCACTGCCAAAACTAGACTTACTAAAAATAGCCAATGCCAAAAATAGTAAGTTCATCTCAAAACCAACAGAAAGCTGAACTGAGCTGGAAGCAAGACTTATTGAAAGTGGAAACCCTAAATTTGCACATCTAAGTAGCCTACGGATTCCCGGAAATAGGCTAAATCCAAATGAAGAGCGTATGACCAAAACAGGCACATTACAGGGTCATTTTTGTTTGGATCTCTAGTGCAAGAGATCATAATCCTGTTAACAGGTTGTGATGTTATTTGTAATGGTATTCTTTTCTTCAACTATTGGAGGCCCCTCTTCCCTTTGCAAGAAGGTAGGTTGAAAAGGTCTAGTAATGGCTCTAGAATTGTTATTATGATTATTGTTGTTGTTTGTTGATGAGCTTCCTTCCCCATTATTATTCTCAGTGATCTTGGGCAAATTAAAGTTTTGTGTAATTTGGATCAGTTGTGCCATCATATTGGTCAATTGTTGTTGGCCGTAAATAAGGGTATTACATTTTGCATCAGCATTTGCCATATTGCTATTTCCCTTGTTAGCCTCTTCACAAATTGTTCCCTGATTTTTTGTAATCAGAGGTTTCAGAGATTGTGCCTTTCTCTTTTCCCTTTGGTAATATCTATATCCCCTATTGTTGCAACAAATTTTCCAACTCTTTTCCTCAAGCTGGCAAGATTACTAGCTCTGATA
This sequence comes from Sequoia sempervirens, assembly GCA_007258455.2. Lineage (NCBI taxonomy): Eukaryota > Viridiplantae > Streptophyta > Pinopsida > Cupressales > Cupressaceae > Sequoia > Sequoia sempervirens. The sequence continues at coordinate 2,137 of VDFB02218022.1, forward strand.
CGACTATAATGTTCCCAACTAATATTTGTTTTGAAATTTTTGCAAATTTTAGAATGAAATACAATCCCTCATGCTTTCTAATCACCAAGATCCATGTGTGGGAAATTTGAGAGCATATGGTGATTGGGAAAGTAAATTACGAGCAGCAAGCTGCACAGTTCTACAAAATATTTAAATAATTAACCATATCTTGGCAGCATTGCTATCTAGACTTACATTCCAAAGGAAATTTGGTGGTGAGCTGCATAGATGTTACAATATGGATGATAAGCAATGAAATACCCTTTTGTTTTAATTCCAAGAATGATAACAAATAGTTGTCCAACAATTTAGAAAAATGCATTATGTCGAACACTTGGAAAGCAAATTGCAAATTACATAAATATAAAATACTCTGAATATGAAGCAAGGCTCAATTGAGGATGGAGTGGTTGATCTAAAATTGAATCCAATTGTTTATAAGCTACTTAAACAGTAGTTATCTCTGAAAATCAGGAAAATTAAATCCTCTGACATTGTAGCGGCACTGTGGCAACTAATAATTACTTCAATTAATCTTCTCTTATGGTGGCCATAAACCTTCTTTTGATCAATGGATCATGTTTGACCATTAAAATCAAGAACTCATGACTTTTTCAAAGTTTGAATTGGCTCTGAGGTTGAGTTGCAACTTATTGGAACAAATCACCAATTTTTTAAAACTATGATCATAACAGCCCTCTAATTTGTGTTTTGATGCATTTTTTCGCATGATTTGAAGGGGATTGATAATAAATGCATTTTATTTGTGTATTGGATATGGATTCTGATAGTTTCAATTAATGTTCCAAATTGTCTCCCTGTTGTATCTGGGGTGTATCATGCTTGTTTGTGTGGCAGATGTGGTATTATGTGTTTTGGAAGGAGTCCTGTTGTGACCTAATTCACCTAATATTTTAGACACTTTTATCATTTAATTAGTTAAATCTAAGTCATCCCTTTTTAAAATATAACATTAAGTTACCTTTTTGGATGATCTAAATTAAATTATTAAATAATATTTCCTTTTTACAACATCCCTCTAGCCTATGGAAAAATTAAAGATAGGCTAAGAGTCTATTGTCAGACTATGTCCAAGGAGGCATGACAAGTCATGCCTTATGCTGTGTTTCATTTCCCTAGACGTGGGTCAAATGGGTGCGTGGGGCATTATTCTCATTCTATTGAGCCTTTTTCCTATTTCTGGTCATCTGTGTCAATTCTGGCAGCAACCATGTTCTGGCTGGTGGCTTCTGTTGATTGACAACCATACTTCCTAGGTGCTTGGCGTTCTAATTTTTATATTTTTGCTTCTATAAGAGAGCAATAGGCCTTACATGTTTAGGGAGTCATTGGAGGAGAGAGAATTGGGTTTAATGTTGCTGCATAGGCAGAAAATTCCAGATCAGTTTATGAATTCTGGGGATTAGAGTCCAGTTCTAAATTGTTATGTTTTGATCCTATAAATAATTTGTAATCAGACATTTGGATAGTATATTATTGATATTGCCAGCTTGTATTACTCATAGTTGAAAAACTCGCCAAGCCCAAAAAACACGATTTGGCAAAAACTCGACAACTTAAAAATTTGCTTAAATTTCATTAAAAATGCTTTTTTTTTTTGCAAAATTCAATGATAAGATGCATCCAATGAGTCAATAAATGAGTACATAAAAGAAACAAGTTGAGTCTAGTTGTATTTGATTGATTTGAAAGCAAATTGGGTATAAAATGGCATCCTCATGTGGAATGCGTTGATATTGATAGTCTGAAACAAAATGAAAATAGCAAATTGTTTTTGTAAAACTGAAAGTAAATACTACATTAATATATTTTACAAATTTACATCTTCCTCTTCCCATGTCTAGTGAAAACTAGGGGAGAGGTAGAACTAGACAATATTATAGATGAAGACTTGTAGGCAAACTTGGAAACTTGGACTTGGAGAGTACTTAGAAAATCAAATGAATTCAATGGGAGTTTGAGGGCAATGACCTAGCGCTCCTCGTGGGGGTCCAAGGGCAGCACCCCCAATAGAGTCGAGGGGCAACGCCCAAATTAAGACCTCCAAAACCACACAAACCTTCATGGTGTACATCAATTTGCATTAACAATTAAACACAAATTAAGACCATCAAAGCCACACAAACCTTCATGGCACACATCATTTTAACGGCCGTGAAAGTCTGTTTTTTCGACGACTGTGTTTTTTTGTTGGACTCGTTGAAAACTCAGCGAGCCGAAATGGCGAGTAAATTCGGTAAAAACCCGCTGCCCAAAAATACGTGAGAGTTTTGAGAAACTTGCCGAATACCTTGCGAGTTTTTTAACTATGGGACTATTACTTATTGTTGAGTTTCCAGAGTTGACATTGACACTAGTGACTAGGCTATTCCCGAAGCGAGGTAACTAGATATGCGAAAGATGATAGGATTGCAATTGGCTATCCTTGTGCATTGTATTCCTCAATTGCTATTATTTCCTTGTTTGATTTAATGTTTGGGCTGTGCAATTTGATGAGCACACAGTTATACTGAGAGGAGGGGTGAATCAATATAACCTATCTTTTCCTTTTCAACACTTATTCAATCACAACAATAACACATATGCAAGATCTAACAATTAAGAACATAGGAAGAATGCACAATTTATGTGGAAACCCTAGTGGGAGAAAGCCACAACAAGTCTTTTACAAGTCTTTTTTTGTAGCCACCAACCCATTGGAGACACTAATCCCCATAACTGAGCACCAACTCAGCAAGAGACACCATTCTCTTTTAATGAGAGGCACCAACTTCCCGATCTTCTTAGTTAGGAGGTACCAACCTCTGAACAAAAAAAATGATAAATATTTGAAACTCCTTAGATCCGCTCTATGTCACCTTCATAAATCTGCTCACTACTTCATAAAAAATCTGCCTTTGGAATCTCCTAAAAATCCTTAATAAATTATGCCACAGAGCTTTTATGAATCTGCTCATATGTCTCTTAAAAATTCTGCTCATATGCTTTCAAATATTCTGTACTTGTATGCTTTTTAAAGTTGCTCCTATATGAATGATATTCAATAATTGCTTGCTTTCAAAATAGACTCCACAGACTCTTCAAAAACCTTCACCAAATGGGGCGGCTTCATGAAGCAACATGTCATATACTAACGGATGCAACTTCTCATTTTAAATGCACCTCTTCACCTCTATCTTGGATGCTCCAATAGGGGTCGGCACCATAATGAGGGGGTCAGCCTCATTAAGGAATTGATTTATTTATTTTTTATTTTAACCCATACAAACTTGGGCATCACATTTAGAGGGGTTGGCCCTTCATGGAAATGATTTAATTTAATTTTTTGCAACATAATAAGGGCGCTAACACAAGGATGTCGGCCAGCATTACCTTTGACATCAATGACAACATTTTTCCAACAGTATTAGTTTCCTTTTACTGGGTACTTGATACTTGTGACTGCATAGCTAATAGTCTCCCATTATCTAACCATGGTTGTTATTCTTTTGGTCTGCACCACTTCCTATAGGTCGTTTGTTGTTATTTGACCATTAACTACACTTGTTTTTGGAAAAATATCCATATGGCATATGCCGACTGCTATTTTTTAGGTTATATAATCCTGTGTAACTAGTTCTCTAGTGGTTGCTTGTAATAGAACTTTCTTTCAATAAATAATAACTGTGTTATATACTGTTCTTTGTTATATATTTAAGGCAATCCAGAAATAATAACGTGATAGTTATTAGGAACTTGATACCCATGTGGGGTCTCTTTGGAATCCTTGGAAGTTTCTTCATGCTTTTCATTTTGCTTAGTGTCTAATCCTCTCTGTGTAATAATTTGCAATGAAACATATTTTGAAGGCTGTTTGGCCTAAGGTGTTGGAGGCATTACACCAATTCCTTTTCTTTATGTTGAAGGTTACAATGTGCACACAATTGATAAGGCATAATTTGGCCCTTTTTTTCCCTTCTACACTGAGATGGTTTATTCTGCAGGGTAATGCAATACTATCAAAGCGTCTACTTAAGAAAGAGTTGGAAGCTTCCACGGTTTTGAACATGTCCCCTGCAGAACTGAAGGTAGTGAAATTTTGTTTCTGTTAAGCATTTGTAACTTTTCTGCTAAGGTTCAATCCATTTTGAAATAGACTGATGAAACTAAATCGCCATGATTGCAATTGTGAGAATTGTGTATGCACACACATTTTTTTAAAAATAATTCTAAGATCGAGTTTTAAGGCATTGGAATAAAGTAATAACTAATTTATATGTGCTTCAAAATTCTTGCAAATAAGAGATTTTATTATTCACTCATAATTTCTGTGTATCAAATAAATTAGTTTCTATGTATCAAATATATTTTGAAATTTCATTTGTAAATCTTACATATCAACTAAAGCAAGGTGAAAAAAATCTCAACTTTACTTAATTCAGTCAATATTGAGAAAATGGGATTTGTATGAGTTACAAGACTCTTTTGACCAGTTTAACTAGACATAATGCCAGTTATCTTTATAAAAATCTCAAGAGTGATGAGAATGTCCTTAAATTACTAGGTCACACTAGAAGATGTCATGTTTTTGTGAATTTAAGGCTCACAAGAAGCAGTTAGGAAGACAGTGTAGAGGATGTGATGTCAATGTCCCCATCAGACACTCATCGTTGCTGCTATTTGAATTTCTTATGATGGATTTGTCAGTTGAATCAAGCTATTGACTTGCTTTATTTGTATGAATAAACTTCAAGCAGCAGTATTTAGCACCTATCGTTGATATATTTTCTGTAGATGCCACATTCAAGGAATGATGATAGTTAGATTCTTTGTCTTATTATGCCTTGTATTTTAGAGATTCTATTGATCTTGAGAACCTCATGTAACAAAGCTATTTATAACTTTTGTGTAACATTTCAGTAGAGGATTTTACTTAAATATGGTTTATTCCATTTGATGTTATATATGGATCCTTTTATAAAGGTTAACATGTAGAGGTTATGAAGGTTAAAATGTAGAGGTTGTAGGTTGCATGCTGGTTGAATAAGGCTGATATTGGTCCATGAAGAAATAATAGTTGCATACACTTTTGTCATGTCTCATTTCCAGTCAATCTAAGTATGTTCATATTAGGTTTTTACATGTGTCTTCCTTGTTTCCATTTGTTGTGTGTTTTCCCTTCCCAAGTATGTTTTTTCTTCCAACACTACTCTTCCCTTCTTCCTATTGGACTTTCGGGCTTTCCCTTACTGGCATGGCCATTGCTTGATCCTCGACGACTTGCCCTTCAGTTTTAGACTTGTGCTATGGCCAATATGTGATCTGCGATATTTCTGCCTATGTTTTCATCCCCCTTCCAACTTCTCCGCACATTTTGTATTGTTTCTAGTAGTATATTTTTGGCTTTATTACTTTTAAAGTGGAATCTTTCTTGCCCTTGATCACTTCAAATTTGAAGTTGTGGGTGTACATGGTAGCTAACATGCTATGTTTGTGGAGGATATAAAAGTGCAAATGTTTTCATTTGGGATCATCGTCTACAGTTAACCAATTTTCTTTTAGATTCCGTTTTGAGCAGTTGTGTTTGAGTATGGGAAGCCTAGGATGAAAGCCCCTGTGATTTTGGAGGATGATCTCATGTAGACTTTGTATTTGAGCTTCATTGGATGTGGACTCCATCTACATTGTATTGATCTGATTTGCCATTTTTGTTGGTATGAATCACTCTTGTAGTTACTACTTAAATTGCAAAACCATTTAAATATAATAGTCATTATTGTAATAAGAAAGAGATTGAGATTTACACCTATTATTTGTTGTTCATTATAATAAGAAGATTGGGAGTTTTTTTGGTCATTTGTTGTTTGAAACGTAATGACATTGCTAATGCATAAATGGTAGTTTTAATCTGAGTTGTTTAAGATTTGATTGAATACTAGGGCTGATAGTGTTCTTATCCAAATAATAGGTGGTTGTGGAAGGTTAAGAAGTGGATTTGCATTATTGTTTGGGTTCGGGATATTATAGTGGTATTAGAGCCTAGTGATCTAGCCAACCCGTGTATTTATAGTCAATTTTGCATGAGGAAGATTAGGAAACAAAGTCGATCTCTAGAATTTGTGATGTCCCCTTCTAGTTAGACACCTATACATCAATGGATTAGCCTATTATGTTGACCCTCGTAGGCTAATGATTCTGGATAGAGGGTCACTTGTGATGGTCATCGGGTTGTCTGTCAGCAATGTTGATCTCCGGAGTTTAGTGACAGGGTAAATTGTGGTGTTTGGCTTGTTGAAGGTGATTAGTAATGTTATTATCTCCCATTTCACACTTTTGCCGAGGGGACCATGTGTCTTTTAATTGGAGGGGGTCACTTTATTTTTATTTGACACTATTCACTTATAAAGTGAAAATGACATAACTTAAAGTGAATAGTGTTCACTTTAATGAATAGTGTTTTCAATGTTAAAGCATAAATCTCATGAGGAGAAGTTCGACCCATTCAAGCATTGAGTTATTTTCTTCATTTGGTATGTGAGTTTGGCTTTGGAGGAAGAGGGAGACTAGGGTTTCCTGATTTCTGCAGTTTGTGAGCCTGGGTTGGTTTGGTTTTTCGTATTTGAGTTGCTTGAGGGTATGAAATACCACCTTAAGGTTGCTGGTCTGAAGTTGAATGCAAATTTTGGTGACATTAGGAGCTGTTTGCAAGTTATTCGAGCTAATTTCTGAGTGGTTTTTGGCTGCCATAGACTCCATTTTCATTTGCACAAGAGCTGCTTGCATTTTGGAGAGTTTTTGGACTGTTTTGAAGAGCTACAGCCAACCGTCCCTCTCTTGAGGGTTTAATCAGCAAAGGAAAACAAAACGCCTCTTCTAAGAGGCTGCTATCTTTCCAAAAGGGGGCGCCCTAGTCCAAGGAAGCAGCCCATACTGAATTTGGGTGGGAGAAGTTTGGCTTTCAAGAGAAGTGTGCATTTCATTGGGGTTTGGTACTGTAGCAAGTTACTATTCACAAAGTTGTATGGTTGTAAGTTAACATATGGTATAAGATATATCCAGTTTTAAATCTGATGTAAGTTATCTATTGTATGTATCCTATCATGTAATGAAGAAATCATATTTGACTTCTAAATCGAGCAATTTACTCAAGGTTATCTCTGTAGTTTAGTTATTTGAAGTTTCAATGGTATGTAAATGCTTGTTGGTACCTTTTTAACATTATTGGCAAATGAACTCAAAAACATAAAAGGAAGAAGTACAAACCCAAACAAAAATAAGATCTACAAAACTCAGTGAAAAACAAGTCAGCTGAGTGGTGGAACACTACAGTGGTATCAGAGCTTTGATCCTGCCATCCTGGAGGGTTAGAGTTTCACATGAGAGGTCATTATAGGTACTACATTTGCAGAAGGGCGGAGCAAGTAGACAATTGGCAAGAGGATAACCCGTTTGAAGATATACCGGTAGTAGAAATGGGTGACAGGGAAGAAGAAGGTCCACCAAGTAATGAAAGAAGAAATGTGGAAAACAATGAGGATAGAGATGGTAGAGAGATTTTTGAGCGGATGACTCAAGCTTTTGAATGTTTTACAACAACAATGTAGCAGTTTGTCCCGCAGATACAATAGAACAAGGTTGTAGAGGATAACAGGGGTGTGGTTGGGACACCTAGGGCACATCGTGCTCCTTCACGAATTGCAGATAGACCTACACGTCCTACCGTTTTGAGGGATGAATCAGAAGAGGGTAATGCAGAAGAAGAGGGAGAGGAAATGTTTGCAGATACTCTCAGGGCAGCTAATGAGGAATGAGAATTGTTAACACCACAGGTTAGGGAACACATGAGCTTTGATAGATTCGTAAGTCAGAGGAGAGAGCACTACAAATCAAGGCAAGATAGGAGGCCTCAGAATCAAAACAGAGACCTGAAACATGCCACTAGCAAACTCACGTTGCCTACATTCGATGGTAGTGGTAAGACCGCAACTTAGGCGTGGGTTCACAAACTAGATACGTTCTTGACTCTTTGACCTATGGTAGAGGAGGACGCAATTAATTATACCACCTTACACTTGGAGGGAGTAGCTCATGCTTGGTGGTATCATGGGATGGTTACGTTGCAGCATAACCTCATCACCTCTTACCAGGAGTTCATTGATAGGTTGATTGAACGCTTTGATAAGAAAGATCCGGAAACATATTTCAGAGACCTAGCTCAACTCAAGCAAGTTGGGGTTTGGAGGGATACATAGGTGATTTTTCAGCGGTTGTCAGTTATGGTTCCCAACATATCCGAAAGAAGATTGGTGGTGTTATTTATCAAAGGTCTTTTGGAACCGTTGAGAGGTTGGATCAAAGTTTTTGATCCCTCGACCCTACAGGAGGCTATGAAAAAAGCGAGAAGCATGGAACTTGCAGCCCCACAAAGCAAGTTCTCATCTAAAGCATCCTCTTCATATAGGGACGGCAAATCATTCTCCAAGATGTAATGAGCCTTGCTCAAATCTGACTTTAAAATACTTCCGTTTCTGATTTGCAATTTCGTCAAACACTTTGTATGCAATGTGTAAGGTGGCTGATATGTTATTTTCAGTTTGTTGTTGCTTGAGAGGAACGAAATATCATGTGATAAATGCTTGAATAAATGATTCTATAATGACTTTACTCAAATGAAGATGCAATATGAACTTTTTGCTTTTCAAATGCAATAACATGAGAAACTAGGAATGCATTGTGCAACTACAGCAAGTAGACATTATGTCAAACAGTTGCCATGCATACTATAAATGTTAACTTCAAATGCAAATAACTAAATCTCAGACCAGCAACTATTCTCCCTTTATTTGCTATCAAATGGAGCCTTACATTATTCTTCACAAATTGCCAAGACTCTTGGCATCAAACATATGACTTTCCAATGATATTTTCTGAGTACAGTCACAGCTCTAACATGAAATCTAAGTATGCAATGTATGCTAAGAATGACTCAAAAAGAACCTGGGAATGAAGTCCTCCTAGTGCCACAATGAAGAAGGAAGCAATGTCATGTCATAGAAGGTCTTCAAGTGCCCAAGTCGAAGCTCCCAGGCTGCCGCCCCTGTTCTGAAGTAAATGGATTTTATTAAATAATTCCCAGCTCCTTTGGCCTCCAAAATGCACTAAGAACAATCGCCCAGCCTTCCTATGAGGTGCACCCTTGGTATGATGCAAGGTCGATGCCAAATGAGAAAGGTATGAACAAAAACGTGGCTCTCTTCACAAGATAATGGTGACTGATAAAAATTCACAAATGCCTTCAATTTTCCCTCAAGAGCACAACGAATCTCAAACCATCCCTTCACAATGATGCTCCACCATCCAAAGATGAAATCAATGCTAAACAATGCCTTTAATGATAAAGTCGATGGATATGGTAAAATCTGAAGACAAAATCTGAATTTGCAAATAACTCTAATCTGCCTTTTCCTCTAATCAAATTACATCCAAAATTGGCCAAAGGCCACAAATTTTGCCTATTGAAGTGACTGAAGTATCACCTCCAAATCTGCAACTGTTCAGGAGATATCTCACTCCCTCAATTATGCTATCTATGGGAGTTATCGTTCCCAAAGACACTCAACTGCAAAGCCCTAGCTCCACAATGCTCATCAAAAACAACAAACAACAAATGCTGGATGGTGAAGGATGAAACCTCAATGTCTATTTATGCATTTCCTCTAGAGGTCGGCCCAATTAAAATAATTTTATATTTCAACTTCTAGAAGATTCCAATATATATTTTTAATTATTTGCACTTTATAAAATATGAAAATATAATATAATTAATAAAGTGTATCTCAACATCAAATTATAATATAAGGTTTTCCTAAATAGAAATAATAATGATATCTACTGGAAAACCTCATTCTAATCAAATACTGAGCCAAATAATCACCGAATGACTGCCATATGACTCTCTCACCATGCTTGATTAGCCTACGAGAGTCGCTAATAGGCTAATCCTACTGATAAGTCAATGTCAACTAGAAGGGGACATTACATAAGAAGGAGAAATCAGATTCCAAAGGGAAATCAGTAGCCCCATTAGACAAAGAAACCATCGATGACTTGCGTAAGAAGAAGTTGTGTTTCTACTGCAAAGGACCCTATGATGTAAACCACGACTGTCCTTTGAGGCCTAAGGGCAAGGCTAACCGAATAATGTGGGCATTCTATGAGGATTTTGAATTTGAAAAGTCAGACCAGCAAACTGAGCACGAGGAATCCGAGGTAGAAAGATTTGAAAATGAGGTTGAAAATGAAGCTGAAATGGAGGAGGAAGTAAAGCTTCAAGAAGCACGTCTCACTAGCATACAATGAGAGGGCTCTTTTAGGATGCGAGGGGTCTTAGCTAGAAAAAAGATCATTACCTTATTGGATACAGGTGCCACGCATAATTTTATTGATGCAAGGTTGGTTGAGAGGCGTGGGATTTAGGCTGAAGAATTTGATGGCATAAGAGTGAAGGTTGCGGATGGTTACACCCTTAACTGTGATAGAATGATTTCAGATCTTCTTATGCGACTAAATAATTACAACTTTAAGGCAGATTTCTATGTGGTTAATATGGGAGATATTGATATGGTTCTAGGGATGAAATGGCTTCATGACATAGGTGAGTTTACTCTTAACCTTCGGGAGATGGAGATGAGATTTAAGGTGGACGGGAGGACTCATGTGCTGAAAGCCATCTGAGATAGCAGTTTCATGATGATGTTTTTTAGGAGGATGGAGAGGCTTATGCGCCATGACATGATTGAGTGGGCCATTGAGTGTATGTTGATGCCATCACAAGAGAAACAACAAACCCTAGTTTATCATCCAGATGTATAGGAGTTGAGGATTAAACATGCTAAGGTGTTGAGTGAGATTCCACTAGGTAGACCTCCAGACCGAGGGATTGAGCACATCATTGAGTTGGAGGGTGCCAAGCCAGTGATAATCACCCCTTACAGGCATCCCAAGCGACTGAAAGATGAAATTGAAAAGACAATAAAGGAGCTGCTGGCTATGGGGCACATTAGACCTAGCAAATCTCCCTTTGCTTCATCCGTAGTTTTGGTGAAGAAAAAGGATGGTACACTTTAGATGTGCATTGATTACAGGGTACTGAATAAGAGGACGATTAAGAACAGATACCTTATTCATCGCATTGATGAGTTGATAGATGAGCTCCATGATGCTCGTTACTTCTCGAAAATAGATTTGAGATCTGGTTAGCACCAGATCAGGGTCAGAGAGCAGGACATCGAGAATACAACATTCAGGTGTCATTATGGACACTTTGAGTTATTGGTTATGCCATTTAGGCTAATCAATGCACCTGCTACGTTTCAATCCACCATGAATAGGGTCTTCCAGTCACAACTGAGGAGGTTTGTACTTGTTTTCTTTGATGACATCTTGGTATATAGCAAGGCTTGGGAGGAGCATATGGCCCATTTGGATACAGTATTGGGTATTCTTGATAGGGAGTCCTTGTATGCCAAGGAATCAAAATGTGATCTAGGTATGACGGAGTTGCTGTACTTGGGCCATATTATCAGTGCAGAGGGTGTGCATATGGACCTTGACAAGGTCAAAGCTATTATTGAGTGGTCAACTCTCAAGAATCTTACTCAGCTTCGAGGATTTTTTGGCTTGTGTGGTTTCTGTTGTCGATTTGTTAGTGGGTATTCATGCCATGCAACGCCACTTACGAACTTGACAAAGAAAGGGGCATTCGTTTGGACTCCTGAGGCACATGAGTGTTTTGAGAAGTTTAAGCAGTTGATGACTTCTTGTCCTTTCCTGGCATTACTAGATTTCACTAGACCCTTTGAGCTTCAGTGTGATGCCTCAGGTGAAGGGATTGGCACAGTCCTCATGAAGGACAAGCATCCGATAGCTTTTGAGAGCCGGAAGTTAAGAGGACCAGAGAGGAGCTACAACATTTATGACAAAGAGATGTTGGCCATCATGTATGCATTGGCCAAATTCAGGCAGTACCTTGTGGGCAACAAATTTTGTGTTAAGACCAATCATAACAGCCTGAGGCATTTCCTAGGGCAGCGAGATCTCAATGATCGTCAATAGAAGTGGGTTAGTAAGTTGCAATCATATGACTTTGACATTGCCTATGTCAAAGGGACTCAGAACGTTGTTGCTGATGCCTTATCTTGCCGACCACATTTGAGCTCCATAGTTGAGATTTTAGAGAATTGGAGACATCTGAATATAGCGAGTGTAATGTCCCCTTCTCATCAGTGATCAGCATTGCAGTTCATCAGTCTATTCCGGAACCCATAGACTGGAATGAGGTGAAAAATTAGGGTTTCTTGGCTTGGAGTTTTGTGGTATTTCATATTATTTACTATTTTTAGTAAATGCTAGTTGTGGCAGTTGCAGTTGTCCATTCTTAATCCTTGGCAGTTGGAGCAGTTGTTATATTTTTGGTTTGGTCTTCAGTTGGCAAAAATATTTAATTAATGGCTTTTTGTTCTAATTCACTGTTGACCCCCACCTTGGCCTAAGGAGGTAACTTAAGTTGTTTTAAAGTGGGGCCATGAAGGGGTACGCCTTCATCATAAATTTAATTAGTCTTTATTCAAATATTTCATCATCTTGAAAAGTGGACGCCACTTTTATATTTTTGAATAAAGTGAATTTATATGAGGCCTTTTGGGACGCCACCTTGTGAAGTTGAATGGTTTTTGGAAATTGAAGGGTCTCCTGTGTCTCTTGGTCTGCTTCTCAGGCATTTGAAGAGTTTGTGAGCTCTTATTTATTGAAGGATTTTGCTCCAACATTGGATCCATGAAAATTATGCTAAAGTTATGCTGTCGAAATGACAATTGACAAATTGCTTCGAGGAAGTCTACCTCCTAGCCTCTCATCCAATGTCGTGTTTGCAATATAACACCTAGTTGGCTACATTGCTGCTTCTCAACTTCAGACTAGCAGATTGAGCATCAAAGATTGAAGAATTTTGGAGATTTTGGTAATTTTGGTTTGCTGTTTCATCAACTGCTGAAAGTGATTTTTATTCATGGCTTATTTTCCAGCTTGAATTTCGTTCTGAGTATTTAACCAATCTGTTTGCTGACCTTGGGCGACCATTCATGCAAGTTTTGAGATTTTATTTTGAAGTGCTTGATTTTTAATTAAAATCGCCCTTCCCAAGAGGGCCGTACCATTTCATATGCATTGGGAATTGTGCAAGTTAAAAAATAAGTTGAAGTTGCTGCTGTTTGGTGCTTGGTTTTTGGGCGCCTACCTCTTGAGAAACATTTGCAAAGATTTCAGTCAATTCGGAGGTGAAACGAGTGAGTTATGAATATTTTACTGTTTCACAGTTTGCTGTTATAATTTCCAGAATTCTGATTTTTATATCAGACTGTTGCAATTTCCAGTTTTTTTGGCTTATACTTCAGTATTTGAGTGTTATATCATTGTAGAAGTTCATACTTGTATCTAAGGTTCATTCCTTATCAATTGTACTTAGTAATTTGCAGAGTTCTATTTGTAAGGTTGAGATTAAGCATTACTAATCCAACCATTCTTTCATTTCTGCAATTTACTTTCTGTTTATCATTAAATTACCCCTGGATGGTTTACCGCCAGTGTGGAAAATCTATTTGTAACACTCTTATACCCACTTCATAGTGGTGAATCCCCACAACATTGTGGATGCCCGCCGCAGTGGATGAATTGCTTTCTATTGTAATCATTTCCCCCCACTGTTTGGTGGTAGTGTGGAATTGTTTCTCATGGCTGGTTATCCGCCTAACAGTTTATAATTTCAATTTCTTAGACTCCGTCATATGTTAGCACCTCGCCCTCAGTGGGATCTTGAGTGCACATTCTTGACGTTGAGTAGTTCTTCCATTCAAATTCAGTTTCTTCAATTCTAGTTCAGTATCTTCCATTCAAGTCCAGATTTTTAGTTTGAGGCTAACACTAATCCAATCATCTATTGCTAGTTATTTTGTGTTACTTCTTCGAAAAAATTGGTTAGCATATTTCAGTGGTATCAGAGCAGAAGACCCTGCCATCCTGTGGCAAATTGCAGTAGTTAACTGATGAGTGAAAAAGACACTAGGCCATACACCAGAAGTCAGGCCAGAAATCAGCATCAGTTTCCGCCCGTTCCAGAGGCAGATACCTTCTCAGAAGTTCTAAGAGACCTTGGTAAAACAGTGGAAGGTTCAGATAATTCAGTGGAAGTGGTTGATCACACAACTGTAATAATGTCAGATTCAGTAAGAAGAGATAATGAAGAGAGGGATAGAGTGGAGAAGAAGTTTGACGGGATGATAGACATGATGTCCCGTTTATTATCCAAGTTAGATCAGCAAGCAGCTCAGAGTATTATTCAGCCCCAAAATAACTCAGCTGGAGAAAGTAGTGGAGTAAATGGAAATAATAATAGTGGCAGTCCTGAGGTGAATACTAGAGACAGAATTGTAGGTCAGCATACTGCAATTCATAGTGGGTCATCCTCTAGACCCCTCTTTCCTGTTTTCACACCAAGGGAAGAGCAACAACCAGTTGAGGCTACTCCAAACTTTGCTGATGATGCTCGTCAAACTTATATGGAGTATGTTTCTTTACCTCTTGACTTGAGAGGAGCATGGACCTTTGATCAATTCATGAATCAAAGGAGTCGGAGAAATGGTGGTAGGAATGATCAACGTCCTCTTGCAGCCCCTAGAAATGATTTTTACCAAGCATTGGGAAAGATCACTATGGAACATTTTGATGGTGGTAACAAGTGTACAGCCAGGTCATGGGTGCAAAAGTTGGATAACTACCTCTCTCTTAGACCTATGCCGGAAGAAGATGCTATCAAATTTGCTA
>VDFB02218023.1:0-15240 GCA_007258455.2 Sequoia sempervirens
TTAAAAATTCTGGATGTGCTACAGAAACCCACAAATGTGCTAAAATGGGAATTTTTGTCAGAAAGCCGAATTCCAGAATGTAAAAACCTGTCATAAAACCTGCAAGTAGATGTTAAAAATGGGGCAAAGGCCCCACGGTGGGCTCCAGAAATGTGTGATCGATTTTTGAGTGTATCAAATGTATATTAAAACAAATCAAAACACACCGATAGAACATTATATGAAAAACATAAAATAGAATAAAAGAAATGCAAACTAAATTTTTTGTTCTCGATGCCATCCTATCGTCCTCTATCTCCAGTGTTTTTGTCGATTCCAGCTGGCTCTCAAATTATGTGCTAGGCTCAACAAACGGTCTTCCTAGAGAATGAGATTGAATATGAATGTGTGCATGCTATGCTAAGATATGATTAACATGCTATGATTACTTGTTAAAAGAAACTAGAATTAAGAAATGCTATGAATGCTAAAGTTGATGATAACAATGCTAAAATGCTAGAATGCTAGAATGCTAGAATGCAAGTAAGCTCTAATGTACGCGTGTGTTGTAACCAATGCTTGGATTCACAGGGGTATTTATAGAGTTTTCAAAATATTATAATTGGCTGAGGTGATCAACGGCTGTGAAAATTCTTGGAAAATCGGGCGATCGAAGATGGATGAGACTAGAGAGAAAAATAGAAGAAAATAGAAAGCAGGATTTGTTTCCTTTTTCGTAGAAGAGATAAGATGAGATGATAAAGATGAATTGTAAAAATCATCTTTTTGTGAGATTTTGGAAAGATTTTGAAGATAAATAATGAATTATTAAATTCAATTATTCATTTATTGGTGACATGGAAGATTTTCTTAATTAAATAAAATATTTAATTAAGATTTGGAGAATAATGGAGGATTTCATAATTAAATAAAATATTTAATTATGATTTGAAAAGATATGAAAGATATTTAATTAAATTGTTAAGAAATGACATGTGGATGAAATTAATTAAATAAAATATTTAATTAATTAGAAGAAAATTTGAAAAGAAATATTTAAATTTAATTAAATCAAAAGACTTAATTAAATTCAAAAAGTGATAATTAATTAAAATAAATAAAGTGTATTTATTTAATTAATCAAGTAGACATATGAATGTGAAATAACTAAATAAAGCGAATTTATTTAATTAAGGTGGAAGAATAAAGTGAATGAACAATATAATTAAATAAATTAAATTTAATCATATGTAGAGGAGTTTAGAGGATTAATTAAATAATAAAATATTTAATTAAATGCGAGGATTAGACATGACCAATTTTATGCATATACAACTCAATGGGGTCATTTATATCTTTTGGATTCAATACATTAGGACCAATTTCTACCAAACATCTCTTGTTTGTTTGTAGAGTCTCTCATATTGTATCTAGATGACACTATTTAGGGTATGGGTGTGTGCACTAATTTGTGACACAAAAAAGGTGCCACATTGTGCAAAAAACTCGAAATAAAGCATTTAGCAAGTGCCAAATTTGGTACTCACAAAATGTAAAATTTGTTTGAAAAAATAGGTGTTAGAAACTTTTTTTTGCAAACCCGCGACCCTAGGTCTCATTTTTTTCCCTTGTAACTTGTGCTTGCCAAAAGGATATTAAATTTTTCTTGTAATTCTTTGTGAGGATGCTTCTAGGACGTCAAATAGGTCAAAGAGATCGAAGAGATATGTATTTCTATTGTTTTAGTTTTGAATTTGAATTAGAATGTAGATTAAAATAGGTTTTTTAAATAATTTTTTTTAATTTCTAAGATATCAATATCCACCTCCAAACATTGAAAATTAACAATCACCCCCTCACAAAGACCCTCTTGAACAAGAAGAACCTCAAACCCCTCCCTTAGTTCATAGGAATCCACAAGGAACCCAAGAAAATATTTTAAATCAAATTGAAAACAACAAAAGAGAGCTTGAACTATTGATTAGAAGATTAAATGACCATTCTGCAACTCACCCTTATAGGAGAGGCATTGTCGAATTGCTCAAATTGATTGTATCACATGTAGGAGAAATGAGTGAGAAAATTATTTTTTGGTCAAATAAGAGAGATGAATTAAAATTATTTTATGCAAGTGGACTTTCCTATGTAGATGTGAAAAAAGAAAAAATTAGCAAAGCCGACTTTTGTTCCCTTTTTGTAGACCCAAGAACCAATGCACCTATATCACATGCATGAAGGAGGTTCCCCATCCATTGGTGCTACCATGAATTAATTTAAAATAACCTTTGGGAGTGGTGGTGGATGGTTTTTGACCAACCTCCATGCAATAACTACAAGGTACCATAGTATTTTTTAAGGAAACTCTATTGTGAGTTTGTCCTCAATAAGGTTCCAAATTATTTTGATATTTTAGACTTTAAGGGTAGAAGTGGGAGCTCTACACATGATAGACTGGGTGCATGACATAATCTATAGTTCGCACCAAGACCCTTGGTCAAACCATTGGTGGAGAATGTGACTATTCCTTTAGTTGTGAAGGATAGTATTGAGGTGGACATGCTTGACTCAATTAGCTCACTCACATAGAGCATTGTATAGTGTGTGAGGCCTCTAGTAGAGCCTGATGTGGGAAATTCTCCTAAGCCCAGAGTTCTAGTCCACCATTGTGCCTCTTGCAGTGTTGTTTGTAGGTATAATGGTGAGAGTTCTCGAGATGTAGCTACACATCATATATCAGCTATAGAGCATATGGTTATGATAGATTCCTTGTTGAACGAAACATTTGGTATTGATACTCAGGTAAAATTCAACAAGTTCATTAAATTTTGTTTATTAAATTCCATTTTCAAATGGAAGAATAACTAAATTAGTAGAATGAATATGTTGAAAATTCAGGATCGGAGTGTAGATGATACGTGCACCATTCTTGCAGACCTGTATATGTTTATGACATTGTGTCCACAGGTATGTAACCATTATTAAATTAATAATTATTGCATGTGAATAGTTGAACGTTATATGAATTATTGTCTCTTAACACACTTTGGATGTCAAATGGTTTGCTAGTGGACCTTCAACCTCAACACCTCACTATTCTCATCCTCAAACAACTTTCACTCAGGTAACCTTTATTCATTAATGATGTTGTAAAAAAAAATTAGATAGTTTTGGTAATTTTATGTGTACAAATCTATAATAATGCTTGAAACTACATGAACTTAGATAGCTAGGTTCTTTAAAGTTATGAGTGTGGAAGAATTCATTATTCTTTTAATTTACAATGCATCATATATTTTGGCTAAATGAACTTGTTGTTTTCACTTTCCTTTTAGTCTCAAACCCTTTCACATATTAACTTTTCTCTTATGGAATTTTCTTTGATGACAATGTCTTCTTTATGATTGTAAACTATCATTTTGTGATGAAAAGGCACAAAGAACTATCATTTTAAAGTCTAAAACTTCTCTTTGTCATGACTTTCTTGAGTTTTATGTGAAGTTAAGGACACTTTAATGACTTCCATATATCATTTGACTATCATAAAATTGAACCTTGTATTGTCATCTATGATGAAGTGATTACCTTATTGCCTTTAATGCTTTGTTACCCTTGAAGTTTTCTCATTCTAATGAATAACCTATTTTGGAAGCCTTTCCTCTCAAATCAACCTTCTATATCTACCCTTACTCATCATGGTTTCGCTATTCCATGCATTTTTATCTTCAACCACTTACATGCATTTAGTGTCTAAGAGAAATCCATGGACTATCATTAAATCCTTGGATACCATTATACTATCAAACTATCCTTTGAATCTTCTTTCTTACTTGACAATCCTATCACTTTCATCAATGAAGTGACTATCCCATTTGAAGCTCTCTTGGGGTCTTGTACACTATCAACAACCTCCAAGACATCTTTCTATTTATTCTTTTCAAAGTCTTATAACTTTTGACATATTAATCCCCCTATCATTTGTATTGATTGTCATTTGTTGTAGACTATCATATGCCCTTTTTCACTATAACCCTAGCCTCTTTGGTTATTATCCTCCATTGAATCTTTGACTATGCAATAATACAATGAAAATGTTGCTCCTCATACTAGAATTTCCTATTGGAATGATGACAATATGACTATCCTCAATTAGTAGTGGTTTTCCTTTATTTCTCAACATTTGACAAACTACCCCTTGATTTCCTCGCCTTAATCATTGATATGTTATCATCCCAGTTCACCCTTAGGTTGATTTTCCTCATAAGGTATTTATGAATTTAAATTTTTAATTTTCCTAATGAATGTATCTCATAAGGATCCATAGTACAGACAACAATACTCCCCTTATGTCACAATATGGTCACAATTATTAGTATGAAATGTATGTCCTTTAAGGTATAAATGATGCCCTTTATCCATACTTTCCTCTTTAAAACTTTTCCTTTTTTCTTAAATGGACAAATCATACTCATAAGACTCACTGAGAAGTATGAATAGTCACAAGACTTCATTGAGGACATACCATTACACTTAATGAGGACAAACCACATGTTCTTTAGCTCCATTGCAAAGCATAGTCATAGTCATTAAGACTTGATTTAGCATACTTTCAAATACATAAATCACATTGCTTAACCACTATCTTAAGGTCTTCATCCAAGGTCATAGTATAGTCATTAAGACTACCAACAATACAAAAGTATTCATCACATTCTTGAGGACTATCAACAAGATCAATGTCTTTTAATAATTATTGCAATCATTTAAAATCACAGTCATAAATTGTATATTAAGGAAAAATAAGAATCCTAAATTATAGTAATTTATATATTTATCACCATCATCAATGAATATCATTGTTTTCCTTCTCATATGACTATTTTTTTCCTTGCATTTACCTTCTTGGATTGTCCATGTTATCTTCATGTACTATCTCTTTCATAGGGGTCATTGTATAGTCGTCAAGACTGCCTTCAAGGTCATCGTGTAGTTATGAATTACTGTCAAGGAGGTCATTGTAGATTGAATACTTGACTATCTTTTGTGAAGAGATCATCCTCCATTTTCAGCTTGATGAATTTCTTTTCTTCATGAATTCTCAATAATATAACCCTTCACTCCTTTCATCACAATGGTATTCACTATTCTTTTTATATAGTGGTTGATACTAATTCATCAGCATGGTTTAAGGTTTTCCTTCATTCTTCAAAAACCTACCATTATTAAAAGTGGCTACCTATTGCATTATTGGTATGACTATCATTAAAATTTTACTATGGCTATCCCTTTCTACATGAGATTGCCTCCTCTTTTCCATTGTAGGTGTTTCATCCTACATTATGAAACTCTTAACATATATATTTTGCAATGCTTCATTTTTTCCATATTAATACCAAATGTCCTTATCTGCTACAAGTTCATATAAAGTAGGTGAAATATATTTGTCATCATGAGGTCTCTCAATAAGACTTTTTGTAACATTAAATTAATATCAACAAGTTCTCCATTCTTTATGGATTCCATGGGAAATATATGGTTATTTACCTTCAAAAAGACCTTGATAACTACCTTATAAGCAATCAAAAAAGAGACATCAAGACAATCCATATAAATTTTCTTGGCATGGCATTCATCATTTCTTACCATCAACATGAGACCACATTTCTTTGAGGAATTTTTTCAAACAGTTCACTTCCTTTTCTATGTTTTCAATTAAAAAAAGAAACTAATGAAAGTGATAAAACTTCATAGTTGTTTCATTTTCAGATGTTGACATCAAACAGCCCCGGCGATGTTCATGGAATGATGGACCATGGAGTTATTGTAGTAATAGCCAGTTCTGATCCTTTGAGAGAGGTATGTGACAAATTAGTAAATTTGACATTATATTTCCTCTTCTATGGTCTATTATTGAAAATTTTCATTATACTTGTTGGAAGTTTAAGTGTTATCTTGATGGTTGCTACAGGTGGTTGTCACTCTAGATCGTCGACATGCTAACGTTGTGAATGAGCATGATTATTTTGTTATATGCCATTCAAAAATCAATTTCTATATATTAGCATCTATACTTCTTATTGTATCAATGGTGTCTCTAGGTGAGTGAAGAGAGGAGGACTAGTGAGCACATTCGAAAGACAAAAGATCAACAAACACTCTATCCAACCAATCATCGAAGGTAGCACATGATATTTTTCCTTCCCCTAGTGAGAAATGACTATGTATTAGGGTTGTTTGTTGTATTCCTACATGTCATTTTTTAACATATATGTTGTATGATTGATATATGTGACATTTTATATCCATATGGCTCTTTTGTAGTAAGCCTATATGACTTTATTGGATATATTGTATTATTTTATCGACATATATCATTGTATAGCCTTATACCTTTTTGATTAATGCAAATCTTATCTACCATTTCTATTCTTGAATGATGTTATAATGTGTATTATGTAAATTGTATGCTTGAATGTTGTAGGCATGGGTGTTGTTTACATCTAATGCTTAAATAATTATTGAAGGTTTTTATTACATTCAAATTTTCACATGTGCCAATAGCTTTCTAACATTCATGACAAATGTTACTCAGTAGACATTTAATTATCTAAACACTCCTATAGTTAAAGCTAATAAACCTATTAGCTCCTTTAATAAACTATTCATCCTTCTTCTTAAGTAGGTCATTAATGCATGTTTTTATATGAGTGTGTATTTCATGTGTATACTGGTGACTTATGTGTGCTCATACTTTGTGACTTACGTGTATACATGTGAATACTTTGTGAATAATTTATGACTTGTAACATGTATTCATATGTATACTTCATGACTTGCAACTTATGAGTTACATGTATTCAAGTGTATACTTTACAAATTACATGTATACTTTGTGACTTATGTGTATTCCAATGTATACTTTGTCACTTATGTGTTTTCACATGTATACTTTGTATTCGTGTGTATACTTCATGACTTACATGTATTAGAGTACTTTTTCTTCACTTATTCACATGTGTGCTTTACTTATTAATATGTATTTACGTGTATGATTCATTTTTTCAATGTATAATTCATGTGTTCATGTGTATGCTTCATGATTCATGTGTATCTTGTATGCATAAAAATGGTCATGTCTACAATCCTAGCAATTAATTAAATATCTATTATTTAATTAATTTAATTATATTGTTCATTCATCTTATTTCTTCTTCCATAATTAAATAGAATTTATTTTATTTAATTATTTTCATATGTCCACTTAATTAATTAAATAAATATATTTTATTTATTTAAATTAATTATCATTGTTTGAATTTAAATTAAATCTTTTGATTTAATTAAGTTTAAATATTTCTCTTTCTTCTATTTTAAATTCTTCTTCTAATTAATTAAATATTTCATTTAATTAATTTCATAAATGTGATTTAATTAAATAAATCTTATTTAATTAAAGATCTTATGCTTTCTTTCTAAAATCACAACTAGATATTTTATTTCTTTGTTTTCTTCTCATATCATAATTAAATATTTTATTTAAATATGAATCTTCTGTTTTCTTCTCATATCATAATTAAATATTTTATTTAAATATGATATCTTCTGTTTTCTTCAAAGATTAAAGCTTTCTTCTTATCACAAATTTCTTCTGCTTTAAAAGCTTAATTAAATATTTCATTTAATTAAGAAAAGCTGAATGTCATCCACAAATAAATAATTGAATTTTTAATTCATTATTTAACAGCTTTTAAATCTTTCTTTTATCTTTTTAAAGAAAGATGATTTCTTATCTTCTTATCTTTTCATCTTTCATAAAAATAGAAAAATCTTGTTTTCAGGTTTTCTTCTATTTTCTCTTCAGTTTCATCTATCTTCAGCCATTCGATCTGCCAGGAATTATCACAACCGTTAATCAAGACAGCCAATCAGAATCATTCGAAAAACTCTATAAATACCTGTGTGAATCTAAGCATTGGTAATAGGCAATTAATTAGAGTTCATGCATTTAATTCATTTAGCATTCTAGTATCATAGCATCATGTTTACTTCAATCATCTTAGTCTTATTTCATATCATAGCTTAATCTTGCATCATGCATCATATTTAAATCTCGTTCTTTAGGAAGACAGTTTGTTGAGCCTAGCACACAAATCTGAGAGCAAAAGCTGGAATCAACAAAAACACTGAAGATAGAGGACAATAGGATGACAATCGAAGCAGAATATTGAGTTTGCATCTACTTACCTTTTATTTTCTGTTTTGATACAATGTCTTATTGGTGTGTTTGAATAGTATTTTATTTCATTACGCATATTATTTTCGATCACACATTTTTGGTGCCCACCGTGGGGCACATGCTCCCATTTTTGACTTCTTTCTTGCAGGTTTTCTTGCAGGTTTTCTGACATTTGGCAGTGCATCTGGAGATTCAAAAACTTTCCATTTTGCAAGTACTTTAGTGCATCTAGTGTCTGTTCTTGCACATCCGGGTTCTGTTCTTGCGCATCCGGGTTCTGTTCTTGCGCATTTGGGTTCTATTATTGCGCATGTGGGTTCTATTTTTGCGCATCTGAGTTCTATTCTTGTGCATCTGGGTTCTATTTTTACGCATCTGAGTTCTCTTCTTACGCATCTGAGTTCTATTCTTGCGCATCTGGGTAATAGAGTCGCGCATCTGGGTTGTAACAGATATTCTGAGTCTGATGCCTTCCGCAGACAGAATTTCTTTCCTTTTTCTTGCTGGTTTTAAAATGAATCAATCTAGGGTAGCCACCACATCTTTATCATGCAGTTAAAATGAACCCCATGTTTGTTATGAAACAAAATCTTCACGTAGATTAAATCATTTTTTATTTTGGTGCATCTAAAATGAATCTATCTACTCTTTTTGATTGTGCTTGAAAGTGGTAGGTGACTATGCTCTCACCCTGTGCAAACTAGGTGATTAGAAAGCCAGACCCACTTTTCCCTATGTAACCTTGACTTGATAATCAAAGTATCCTCTCCCCTTGTGCACTTGTGCGATCCTGGGTGTAAGAGAAATGGTTATTAACTCTAGAAATTGGGCATGCTTGGGGATTTCATCACCCCAACACGACTCAAACCGGTAATGGAGCTAAGGCCAAGCTACCCCCGACCGGTATATAAATGTAAACCTTAAGGAAACCTAAGGTTGCTTGTCTTGGATGTGTGTCATCTGGATGGAGTTGTGCTCCTTAAACCACTGTTGAGCTTAGCCTCTTGGTTTGGAGTGCCACACTTAATGGTGATTAATCTCTTGCCCCATGTATGTCCACTCGAGCGAGGGGTCTGAACTAAATACCATTGTTTAGAAAGCCAAAAGGCACTTCTATTTACTAGTCCGGCCTTTAATTAGGTGTGAAGCCTTCCACACTTTCACAGTCTTTAGTAGAGGTGATCAATCTGCCATGGGAGTTTCATGGGGGTTGGAAGCTTGGTTGGCTTGAGAAGAGAGTGCACTGTAAGGGGGAGCCTGTGCGCCCAAGCTTCTGAATTCACATGCTACTAATATGCGATTAGGGAAACCCATGTGGAATCTAGCAGATATTGTCCTAGCCTAACTTAAGTTGTGCTTATTCTATGCTTGGTTATGATCAACTTAAATTAGCCTTTTTGCTGTGTTTTTCAGGAACATTAATTCAGATAAAGGATCATCCAAAATGAATATGAAAAAATTCAACTGAAAATTTTCAAAACTGGTCAAAAACTATCTTTGGAAAATTGTTAGCGCATCTAGGAAAAACTGTAGCTCATATACAAACTGTTCTGGCACATTCACTAGCTAGTTCGGCACATCTGAGTCATTTTACAACACATTTAAAGACTGTTTTAACGCATATGCTTCTTGGTTTAGCGCATCTCAGGTCTGTTTCTGTGCATTCAAGGTATTCTGCAGCCCATTTAACTTTTTCTCTAGTGCATATACCTCTTTCTGCAGTGCATTTAGGGAACAAAATAGCGCTTTTAGGTTTCTGTGAAAATTTTACACAGACCCAAATTTCTGACATTTCTCTCCCATGTTGAGGAAGTGGAAATCAACCAAGTTTGTCAAGAAATCAATCTTCAATAGGATCAAGAAAACCAAAATGAACTTAAGTTACAAAGAAACCTTAGACCGCAGAGAATTTTTGTATAAGAGTCGACACATCTTGCTTCATTATCGCAAATTTCTCCATAGATACCAAGACTACGTTAGAGGGTTCACTGATGAGTACGTTGTAGAACCTTTAGCTACTCAAGCTTATTATCAAAGATTAGCTCTATCTCAATGTCATAATATTAATCAACCACTTGAGTTTGAGAATATACCACAACCTTCAATTGAATATTCAACACATCCTAGTCAAATCCTTCAGTGAACTTCAATAGATTTACAAATATTTTTGAAAAATAGGGATTGAAACTTTAGGAGTGCACCTCCCAAGCAAAATTTTGGATTATTGATTCAACTTCCCTCAAGCAGGATTCTGATATCCTTTGGAAGCCATAATCAAGAATTGGGAGCATCTTTGATCATATCATAGGATTCCTTTCATATGCCTATTTTTACAAGATCTCAATACAACAAACTAGGAGAAGAGTCTCAACAAGGCAGCCATACCCATAACATTCAAGAAGAAGGTGAACATGGTAATCCTCATTATAGTGTGAATCACAATCCTCTTTTCAGTGACGACAATATGGATAATAGAGAAATAAACCCATTTCATAAGTACAAAGACATGAACAAAACTCCTGTAGATAGTGATGATGAGCAAGAGGAAGAACTTCACATTAGAGAGGCTGAACAAGACCCCAAGTTTCTTAAAGCCATAGAAAAGATCCTGCAATGTGACAAGGAAAAGTATTTTCTCTTCCTAGCTGATCAAGGAGCTAAACTGCCTAAGGATTTTGATACTGAGAAATTAAAGAGCAAAGAAGAAGAAACATCCCCATCCGATCTTACTGTTCTTACTCAACAATTTAAGGCACTCCAAGGACAAATCAAAGAGTTACAAGGGGGGACCACAACAAGGAAATATACTCTTGATGACATATGTCCTTATCCTTTTGATAGAAGTCTCAATATGATTCCATTTCCCAAACATTGTGAAATTCCCAAATTTGATCGTTATAATGGGAAATCGGATCCAATTGATCACGTTAGAGACTTCTGAAACATGACTTTAGAATTTTCACATGAAGACACTTACTTGATGTGTTTGTTCCCTAGGAGTCTTGGAAGTCACTCTATGGAATGGCTATCGAAAATTACACCTCCTGTCCAAACATTTGAGGAATTGATCAATTTGTTCATAACACAATACTCCTACAACATCCAACACCAAATCACCATGATTGATCTTTGCACAGTTGCACAAAAACCTGGTGAACCTTTCACTACCTTTCTTCAAAGATGGAGAAGAATGTTCGCTAGGTATCCACGTCATGTTCCTGAAAAAGAAAAAATGGTTACTTTCATCAATAGCCTAAATTCAGAAATGAGCTATCGCTTAAATCTACATTGTCCACCTTCCTTTGAGAAATTGATTGAGGATGCCATCATCATTGAAGGTGCTTTGGTCAAAAGAGGGACAATAAAACTTGACAAGGACAATCCTAGCTCATCTAACCATTATAACAATCAAGACAAGTCTAAATTTTGGACTCGCAACAAAAACATTGTAAACGATGGTGTTGTAGATGCAAATCATGTCTCAACTAAGCCATTTGTTCTGAGTACTCCAAATACTCCTCGCAACAATAATTACAACAATGTCAATTCTGTCACGAATCAAGGAAACAATCCTCCCCCTCCAAAGAACAACATGAATCAAAATCCTACTCTCAATCAGGGGACTGTTAACAATCAAAACTACCATGGAAACAACAACAACAACAACACCTCAGGGAATACCTCAAACACAAACCCACAACACTTTTCATTCTTCTCTAGTAGAAGAACTTTTACTCCACTAGGACAATCCTTGGAATCTGCATTCAAAGAGGTTATGGACAAAAATGCCCTTACTTTACCACCTCAACGCAATTATGAACCTAGAGTAAAACCTCCATCATGGAATGAAGCTTATTATTGTGACTATCATAGGTGCAGAGGTCATCGCACAAACAACTGTCAAGCTTTGAAGCATGCTATTCAAGACTTAATTGACAATGGCACTATCACAATAGAAGGACAACAAAAATCCAATGAAGATCACCAAGCATTTCGCAACCCTTTGCCAAATTATCAAAAGGGAGAGTCTTCTGACAAAAATGTGAATCAAATCGATGACACTGTAATCCGTCACCTCTATACGGATCATGAGCGAATCAACGCTATAAAAATCAATGAGAAGATAGACAATGGACAAGTTAATGTCACAACGAGAGCACAAGCTAAAGTTGTCTTGAAGGGTGCCTCTTCGAAATCCACTAAGACCTTCCCTCAACATCAATATGACTTAGTTAACCAAATTCAAAAAACTCCAGCTCAAATTTCCATTTTGGAACTCCTGAAGATTTCCCCGGCACATAAATAAATCTTAGAGAAGGCCCTTTTTGAAACAACTATATCCACGGATTTGGATGTGAACCGATTTCAAGCCATGGTAGGACATTTGTCCTCACCTACATGTCTTTCATTTTCAGACAAAGATGATGTTTCCATGACTCATCCCCACAATTCATCATTATACTTAGAGGTTATGATCCATAAGTTCCATGTTAAACGTGTACTAATAGATGGAGGGGCTGGTTTGAATATATGTACCTTGAAGGTGGTTCAAGCTTAAGGATTTTCGGAGGACTCCATTGATCCTAGAAGGAAGATTACTATAAAATCCTATGATGATGAGGAAAGAATGTCTAAAGGTCTAATCATGCTACCAATCAGAGTGGGACCTGTTATCAAAAATACCTTTTGTCAAGTATTAGAACGGGATCTGGCATATAACATCTTGTTGGGTCATCCTTGGATCCATGAAATGCAAGTTGTTCCGTCCACGTACCATCAATGTCTTAAGTTTCCATATGACGGACAGGAAATCACTATATCAGTTGATAATTCAAACACCCAAACTTGTGCTAACATCAAAGCTAGTCAGGATACTTTGGTTCCAAACAATCGAGAAGCGCTTGCTAATACTTCTCCTAAGAATGATACACAAATCAGTCAATTAGCCAAAAGCTTTGACAAGAAACTGCAGTTCAAGGAAAGTGGAGTTGGGAAATATTCTCTCTATCTTGCTAATCTACCTACATCACCTCGATCACATGGACAACCTTCTATTACGTAACAATAGATATCAGTAGCATCAACATCAACATAACTACAAACATAGCCAACTACCAAGTTCAATGGACAATTCATCAAAGAAAAATTCCCCATGGGAGATCCTGAGGATACATCAATTTTGAATTGGCTTTATAAGGATGAAGATGAAACAGTTCTAAATGTCACCTTACCAACTGATAGATATGGGAAAGGGTATTCCATCATGTAGAAGATGGGCTATGACAATGGCCCTATTGGAAAAAGAAAAGAAGGTGTAGTTGAGCCCATCCATCTTCCAGGGATTGCTGCATATGATAAAATTGGACTAGGCTATGACGCTACCCCATCCAACCAATCACAGGGTAATGTCTTTACATTGCAAGAAGGTTCTGATAAAAAGGATGCATGTTTGGCATCAATCTTGAATTTCATAGAAAATAACTCTGATACAGACTCTGCTGAATATGAATGGGATACCATCATGATGATGAATTTTGGAGACAAAGAGGTAGATGTCATACATGAGTATACAACTTTAATCAAAGGAAAGTTCAGGGGTCCCAACCACAAGAATCTAAACTTCAACAACTATGAATTCCTAATTGATATAGTCAAATTTTTAACGAACAAGACTATCATGAGGATAGTACCATCGTGATCTACCTCATACCTTGGATCCTACTGATAACTCTATTTTGACCCTAACCATCGCCGATTTTACATGACCAAATGACTTGTTACCTTTGATCCATCCTGATCTCATTGATTGGGATCTAACTGAACCTATTGATTTACCTATTTTTCCCAATGACGAAGCTATCATAAACTTCCTTTCCATAGATGATGTAAATGATTGTTCCACTAGCGATTTTTGGTACAAAGTCTTTAATCAGGAGAGTGTCAAGTCTCCTAGCTACAAAAATGAAAATAAAGAAAAATGATCTAGTGGTGAAAACCAGAATCTGGTAGCACTAGATCAAATAAAAGATAAAATAAAGAGCGTATCAGATAGTGAAAACCTTTTCAAGGTACCAGCTGATGGGAAACTTGACACTCTCCCAGAGCACTATCATGAGCGATCACCCATTTTGATCGAGCCTACAAAGGAAATCAATATTGAAACTACAGATAATCCAAGGATTCTACAGGTAGCTGAATCAATGATAGATAATGAAATCCCAGAGTTCATGAACTTTCTCAAAGAAAATCAAGTCAATTTTGCTTGGTCATATGCAGACATGCCAGGTCTTGATCCTGATCTCATAATTCATCATTTGTCTATCAAACCAGGAGCTAAACCAGTGAAACAAAAACTCAAAAAAATGCATCCTCACGTTGCACTACTGGTTAAAGAGGAACTCAAGAAACTCCTAGATTCAGGATTTATAAGATCAATTGTCTATGCAGAATGGATCTCCAATATTGTCCCACTAGCGAAGCCAGATAAATGCATTAGAGTGTGCACTGATTTCAAAGATCTTAACAAAGCCTGCCTTAAGGATGACTTTCTGCTTCCAAGCATTGACACTATAGTTCATTTAACAGCTGGTCATACCATGTATTCGTGTTAATGGATGGTTCTCACAGTTTACAACCAAATCAAGATTGCACCCAGGAAGACCAAGAGAGAAAACAACTGCTTATCCAGAGTAGAGGAGCGTTCTATTGGAATGTCATTCCTTTCGGTCTAAAGAATGCTGGGGCTACTTATCAAAGAGATATGACTACGATCTTTCATGACATGATGAACACATTCATGGAAGATTATGTGGATGACATATTAGCAAAATCATACACCAGAGAGGGACACTTGGAGATACTGTCTAAAATATTTACCAGATTGGAAAAATTCAAAGTTTGCCTAAACCCTAAGAAATGTGTTTTTGGGGTCACATCCGGGAAGCTGTTAGGATATATTGTTTCAGAAAATGGAATTGAAGTAGATCCTACTAAAGTTTGAGCAATCATGGAGATGTCTCCCCCAAAGA
>VDFB02218024.1:0-20473 GCA_007258455.2 Sequoia sempervirens
TGTTGTACTTGAAAAATTATAGAGAGATTCTTCAGAGAAACGACTACTTGTATTTTGTTACTAAAAAAAATATTCCTTTTGGGTGCATTCAATTCTTCTCGTGCATACATGCATTAAGGAACTATCTTTACCTTTGGCTTACTAAATGCTGTCACTAAGGAGATATGTGTGGATTTGGGATATGTATCTCCCAGGAATGCCAAATTTTCTATGATAATGGAATTAGTACATTCTCATCGCCGCCTCTTTTACAAATAAACTTTATTTTTTTGGAAAGTGTACTTTTAGCCCTATGAAGCATGCTTAAGTAGTGTAAAATATTGTGAAGAGACATGCATATTTAATTTGTTAGGACTTAGCATGTTAATCAACATCTTTTCGTGTAAACAAGAAAGCTAGCATTGATGACAATAATGGACACATGACAACGATCAAAATATGTGAGAATTTACTCCCAACACCCAAATTTATTTCTCCAGGCTTGATGATGGATTTTTTGTACGATTCATCTCTCGCCCCTAGTTCTTTTGATATTTTTTCATTGTTGTTTGGCGGGAAATGGATTTTCTATTGGTCAAACTTGTTGGCATTCCATTTTCTATAAATATCTATGCCACCTTAGTGAAATATTCACTTTTAAATCTCTTTTAGTTAGAAAGCTTTCCTCACTATATCCTATTCTACTAGCTTTAGCATGTTTTCTATCATGTAATCTGGCCTAGGAAATCCCATTCGACTCTTGGCATCAAGGCCACAATACTCCTTCGTGGTAGAAATTACCAACGACCAAATTAAACACCTCATGAGGAAGAATGATCGCCTTACTATGGTTGTGTTCAAGTGGGTGCTCGACAAGGACTATGCGAAGGATTAGAACCATCCACAGTGTAACTCCAATGTCATCTCCCGCTTTGTGGCCTCCCTTCTTGACTTGGATATATCCAAGCCTTGGATAATTGAGTTGTGTCATGCTATGTTTGACTATCTTTATTTGGATGGGCTTGGAAAAATTGTGAAATTGGCCATCCCTGCTGATGGTATTCTGAATGCCATGGACCTCCATAGGCATGCCAACTATGGCGAAGATGTGGTCTGGATGCCTCTCCTTACTAATTTTTGAACCATGGACCTTGAGAGGCATCGCTTGTTATCTCATCCTGTGGCTTCCTTCCTTTTGAAGGTGTTTGGTGTGGAGTGTGTTCCTAGGCTCGACTAGAAAAAGCATTTCAAATTTTTGGTTGATAGCCATGGGAATGAGGACTAAGGTCCTTGGTGTGCCAAGCTTGCTCATGCTTTCTATTGACTCCCTTTTCCACCCTAATGAAGAAGAAGAAGAAGAACCGAGCAAAGTTCCATTTTGACTACCTAGCAATGCCTTGGAGGCTTTAAATTCACTATCTTTTTTTAGCATGCCTCCTTCTTTTACCTCTCTGCACTGTAATTTTTTGGGTTTTCTCAAGAAAGCTTCAAGCTTCTCAGAGCTTTTGGCTCATACTATATTATAATTTTTTCAATAAAAATAATATATATTACACACATGATTCTTCCCTGTGTTGTTCTCATGGCTTTGTTCACAAAACTAAATCATATTTTACAAAAAATTTACATATGGTACATAAGCGTGAAGATTTTACAGAAGGGCACTTTAATGGAAAATTTAGATCTGAATATTATTTGTTTCTGCTGGTATATCAAAACGATTTCCATCCAGCTTCTTCTGAAAAATCACATTACATATTATTTTTTCTTTTACGTCACGAGGTACAAGAATGAAGCCGTTTCATAAAGACTAGAGATTTGCATTTTTTCCCTATTACCATACTAATACCATCGTGTTTGAGTACCAGCTACCTTCCACAGAAATAGCCAGGTCAAGGACTTTAGTTGGAACAATCGTTTAACTATATGTTGAAATTCAGATGATCGGCCATTAAGGTATTTTCCCTTTTCTTTCCAAGGTTTCGATTGGTTTTCCAACCTTGCTTCGACACTCTTTATTCAAAACCCTTTTGGCGGGCGTAACCGAATCTCACATGGAAACAAAATTAAAATTTTCTTTTCCATAGCACTGGCTCATAGGAGGCACTTCAAAGGACCATACCAAATTGCCGAAGGTATATGCTTGCGCGCTCCACTGTCTTTCTAACTTGATGTGCTTGATTAACCTAATTAGGTTTTTGTTGGTTGATTTTGCTACCCCATTTCCTTTGTGGTAGTAATTTAATGAATTCTTGAGGTAGACCCCCTGCTTGAGAGTGAAATATGACATTCTATAACCCATAAAAGGCCACGTGTTATTAGATATGATAGTTTTTTGTAAACCAAACCTTGCTACCAGCTCTTCAAGAAAATTGACAATTCCAATTTCTATAGCATTTTTCATAGCAACAATCTTTGTCCATGTTGTGAAATAGTTAGTTATCATAAGTATCCACTTATGGCCGATGCTAGAAATAGGATTTATCATTCTGAAAAAATTCAAACCCCATTAGGAAAAGGGTTCTTCAGTTATAATCGGGCTTAGGGGCATGGCATAATTATTTTGCTTGCCAACAAAATATTGGCACTGAGTGCATCTTAGCACCAGATGGTGCACCTCAGAGAACATGGAAGGCTAGTAATATCTTGACCACATTATCTTCAAAGTAGTAGTCTTGGCAGATAAATATCCACCCTCAGGACTGCTATGAAATTCATTTAAAACTCTTTTCGACTGTGGCTTATCTAAGCATTAGAGCAAGATACCATCATAATTTATTTTGAACAAAACACCCTCAATTAGTACATAATTAGTGCCTTGCAGTCGATAATATCATCTTTTTTGAGGTAGAATGTTGATCGTGTAATGCCCATTTTACATATAATGCATCTGATTAGCTACCCACATCTCATTAGACTCAAACTAGTTTGTGTAAGCTTGATTTGTCTCTTCCTCTGTTGAGGAGCTTATCTCTTGCACAAAGTATTCGTAAAGACCTCTTCCTTGAACCAAATTAGTTGGTCTACTATCTAGATTTAATTCAAGTATCTTGGTGATCCAGTAGGCCCTCTTTTCAGTTGTATTTCCCTCAATTATATACTCCCAAACATTGGGATGGGAAATGAGAATGGTGATTCTGTTGGCCAATACTAGGTTTCAGAATTTATTTAGGCTTTTAACAATAGAAAAAGCCTATTTCTCAACAAATTTGTACCTAGCATCATATCCTTTGAGAGTCCTAGAGTGGAATGTCATGGGATGCTTTCTGTTATTATCTTTGTCCTTATGAGTGAGCATGTATTCTATGTTGCGCTGGCCGCTATAGACATAGAGAAATAAATCCTTGGAGAAGTCTAGGTTAGCTAACACTGGGGCTGTGGAGATCATTTCCTTTATTCACTCAAAAGTTATCTTTCCTTCAGTGGTCCATTTGAACATTACATTTTTTTTGAGCATCAGCGTGATAGGTCTCGCGATGCCTGCAAAGTTTGAAGTGATATAGCTAAAAAAATTAATCTTCCCCAAAAAATATTGTAGCCCCTTCTACTTGATTGGTAGAGGTAGCTCCATTATATATTTCACCCTTTTGTGATCTATCGCTATAACTTGCTTTGACACCAAAAAACTGAGTAGCTTACCTTGCGGCACTCCAAAAACACATTTTTTTGGGATTTAAGGAAATCCCAAACTATTGGAATTTCTAGGAAACCTTTTTGAGATGATCAAAGTGATCATCCTTTGATTTTGAAAAGACCAATAGGTCATCCAAATATATTACAATAATCTGATTAATTAAACCTTTGAAAGCGATGTCCATTGCTCGCTAAAAATTCACACCTACACTGGAGAGTCCAAAAGGAATCTTTGAGTATGTGAACATTCCCCACTTAGTAGTGAACATTATTTTATGCTAATCTTCTTCTTTCAAATAGACCTAGTTATAACCTAAAAGACCATCAAGCAATGAAAACATTTCTGATCTAGGCACAATCTATAGAATATGCTGCATTGATGGCAAAGTGTAGTGATCTTTCAACAAGGCTTTATTTAAATTCCTAAAATCCACATAGAGTCGAATATTGCCATTCTTTTCTTGAACTAGCACAAGATTAGACACCTAAGTAGAATACTTAATCGGGTATATTATCCTCGATTTTATTAATTTTGTAAGCTCTTTTTCCATCAATTCTTTGACCTCTAGATTGAATGGCCTTTACTTTTGTCAGATGGGCTTTGAGCCTTTAGCTAAGTAAACAGTATGTTGAATTATGTTGGGATTGTATCCTCTAAGATCATCATAGGTACAAGCTATCACTGCATCGTATTTAGAACATAGCCCTTTTAATTTCTCTTTTTCCTTCTGTGGAACATCCCTTCCAATATTTTTTTGTCATTTCCAACATCGAGATCTTGAGTCTTTCTCCTCAGTAGTGAACCTTTGTTATTTCTCGCATCCTCGTAGTCGAAAAGATTTTCAAGAGAGATTAAACCTTGAGGGATCTTATTTCCTTTTAGTTGAATTACTTTCCCATCCAAGGACTTTGCTTTAGACTATGAATGTTCAAGAGACTTTCCTAATTTCTATAAAAGAGTGGTGATTTGAATGTTGTCCTCGAATACCTACTAGTTCTGATCATTGTCAAGAATTATAGATTGAATGATGATCTATACTGTATTTTGCTTTGTTGTTCAATTAAAAACTACTTCAAATTGTGAACCAATCAAAGCCATCTAATTGGAAACATCATTCCAGGAACATGGGATAACCTGAATGTTAAAAGTCTCAATTTTTTTGATCAAATCCAATATTTTGCGTCCATATGACTTTAATCTTATATTCTTTGGAACCACCTTCCCATGAACTTGACTCACAACAAACTCTAAATCTTTGAATGCTTGTATTATCTTTATGCCCATCTATTATGTGAGGAACAAACCATGGACCAAGGCCTCATATCCTGTATCATTATTTAAGCATGGGAATTGGAAACAAAGAGCTTTGAGGGTCTCTGACCCTATCGGGGATACTAGTCAGACACCTAATCCATAATGTGCTTTGTATGTGGCACCATAAAAATATAATGTCGATAGAATGTTGCCACCAGAACATTATGCTCTTCCCATTTCTTTACCAATTTTGGGAAGACATGGTCACTGTCAAAGATCACAGAGGTGCCTAACCTAGTAACATGAAATTTTTTGAACGGGTTGGGGTCAATAAATTTTTTGAGGACCTCATCTTTGGGGGTCTGATTGCTTGTTTCTTCCTCGTCTTCTAACATCTCTACACAATACCTCTCCCTTTTGTGAGGAGGTATGCACTACTTCAAAGCAGAGGACCACATTATCCACTATGTGCTCTAGATGCAAGGATTTGAATAGGATTTTCATCTTTTCCCCATGCTTGGTTCAAAATATTAAGTGAAACCAATCAAGCACTAAATATCCAACAAGCTTTGCTATGAAGTCCGTTGAAAGGAACCTCTCGAACACTAGGGGGTATCTTTCACAACTACTTCTTGGGTGATCGTTTGGCTTGGACATGAGAAGAGGGCCAAAGATAGATCATTGATATGGCTGACGATCAGAACTTTCTTCCCGTATAATTGTATGATTCCTTTCTGAAGAGGCTTGTACTTCAGTTCCAGGGTATCAACCACTTGTTTAGGCATGACTATTGTACTAGCTCTCAAATCAATCATGTTATTATGTAAAAGCTTATATCCCACAATAAGTATTAAAAAGAAAGGCATGGGATTTGACTTCTTTCTCCTTTTCATTGTTTGTGACATTCATATAAGTCGTGGCTCTTGAAGATTGGGGTTCGATTGTGAGACCTTTGTCTTTAACTTGATCATGTTGTGGAATCACATCTTTCTGGTATTTTTCCCTCCTTATTTAAAACTTCCTAGAGCAACGTATTTTGTTTAGGAATGATATTACATCCCACATGGATATGTTAGTGGGAACCTTCTTTAATTGTTCGACCATGTTGATCATTCTGACTGGCAAGGTCTTAGGTTTAAATAGTGGTATCTCTCTCATCTTAGAAAGGATCTTATTTGATGTGAGTAGACTCAATGCTTTTTCCATCTCCTTTTCTAGCAATGGAGGAGCTTGTGACTCTTGAGTAGATCGGGCGATGACTTGTGGAGCTTGATTTTCCTATGGTTGTGGTTGATGTAGTTGTAGACACGACAAACCTTGTTGCATGTATTCTCCATTGAGCCTTCTTTTAGACCTCATGTTGTAGTTCGACTGTACTTGTGGGGAACTAGTCATTATAGCATCATTTGAAAATACTATGTTCTCTTTCTCCATCCATAAGAAAATTGCTTGGTCTAGTACAATATCCAACTCTTGTTCTAAAGACATTCCTTGTTTTTGCGCTATGAAGTGGGTGTTCTCTATTTCAGTAGACTGATATTCATTCATATTTGAGAACATGCCCTAGCTTCTCTGCTCTGCTATTTTCTATTGCATATTTCCCTTTGGGAAGTTCTGAGGCATATGACTATCATTACATGGGAAGCACCATGAGTTCTCGTCTTCTGCCAAGTTTTTCTAGCTTGGGATTAAATCTTTGCTTGGATTTCTTTTGATAGGTTGAAGCAGCATGGTAACCAAGACTATGTAGTTTATGGAAATCAGTTTCTGACCTCCTCATTTTGAGGCTCCCTCATACGTGTTATATTGATAAAATG
Organism: Sequoia sempervirens; assembly: GCA_007258455.2. Classification (NCBI taxonomy): domain Eukaryota; kingdom Viridiplantae; phylum Streptophyta; class Pinopsida; order Cupressales; family Cupressaceae; genus Sequoia; species Sequoia sempervirens. The sequence continues at coordinate 6,685 of VDFB02218024.1, forward strand.
GCCTTACTCCTTGATAGGTCTATGTTTTTTTCTTCAAAGGTGTTGCTTGATGTCATTGGATGAGGACTAGCTCATTAGCAAAGGACTGCATCAGACTATTCATTTCATTGACATCCATTGGTAGTGAAGAGGATCCTAAACTGCTTGGTTACATAGTGGGATATATGTACATGGATGGTAGTATCATTGATGTGGTTGATTATGGAGGAGAAGTGCTTGGAGTCATTTCTTCCTGAGGGGCACTAGAGATTTCTATAAACATGAGCATTGGCAGGCATGGTGGAAGTTTCCCAACATCGATTAGACTATTCTATGTGCTCACAACTAGATAATATGTGTCAGGAAGAATGTCTCCTCTAATATAGGTTATCATGACCGCAATTTCTGAATCGAAAGCTTTTAGGTAAAATATAAACTCCCTTGTGGTTGGAAGCCTAGTGGTGATAGGAATTCTTTGCAAGGTTTTGTGAAACCTGGTGTTGAAGTCACTCCTAGCCTTTTGTGGGGTTGTTTTGATGGTGACTAATTGATGCAGCAACAAAGAGCAATCTTTGTTATCAAAGAAACACTAGAACAACCTCTCTTTGAGCTGATCCTAAGACTAGATAGAACTAAAAGCTAGAGATCAATAAGAATCCTGAGCTTTTCCTTTCAAAGATATGACCAACAACTTGAGAGAAATTATTTTCTCCGCTATGTTATGTACTATGCATACCTTTGCTATATCTTGGAAATGTTCTTTTTGGAAGAATGAAGAAGAAAATCTATTTATGCATTTTTTGTGTTGTCATTGATGTCACCATGTTATATGAGTTACAACTGCAAGGTTTAGTTCAAGTTTTATTTGATATTCTAAACATATATCTGAACCGGTATGCAAGTATTATCCTCCAGTATTTTGGTCTGCAATCCTCTGCTAATGATTATCATTGCTTATAGTTTTGGGAAATGGTTTTTAGATGTTGGAAGTTTGTAAGTTTAGAATCTCATGTGTTTAGGTGCTCATATAGCGAGTTGGAATTATTCTGTTATTACATTTTGTTATTAGGGTTATCTATGGTCGACCTAATGTATAGTTGATATTGTAATGGATTATTTTTTGTATTGCAGATACATAATTGTGACCTATCTTTGGTCCATACCGACATGTTGTAGTGTGCTAGATGCTTGAATTATTTTGGAAATATTTTATACATGATAGAATCTGATAGTTATCTTTTTGGTGAATAAGTATTGCATCTAATTAGCGTGACCTAATTGATATTTGCAGCTGAATCAGATATACATATATATATATATATATTGGATAATTTTGTGATTGATGAAGCAAAGTATGAAGTGAAGTGTGTGAAGATAAAAAAGTATGGGAAGATGATGAACTGTGTAAAGCCAATTTACTGAGCATTAAGGGAACTGAATCAAAACTTGTTAGGTGCAAATTTATCAGTTCATATGCAGGTTATAAGCCATTTTGTTATTGTATCTTTTTTAGGTAGTGAGCCTCCCATTTTGGAAAATGAGCCCTGGTAGTGAGCTGCCCTTTGTAATATCTTATAACTGGCTATACTATATTGTGAACTAATCCTCACTGTGGTTTTTCCCTTTTTGGGTTTTCCATGTAAAAATCCTTGTGTTCATGTGATGTGTGCTTTTATGTTCTGTTAATGCTCTTGCTCATTTTTAATTTTATATGAATTGGACTAATTGGATGGTGTTTGTTCAATAAGTTTAAGAAGATATTGATTCACCCCCTCCCCTCTCAATATCTTGTGTATTCAACAATTGGTATTAGAGCCGTGTTCCTCCAAAGAATCCTAGTGGCTTGAGGAAGAGCTTAAAGATTGAACAAATGGATGATAATGAAGAACTCCAAGTTATTCTTGAATATCTTGACAAGGTTGAAAATGAAAAAAAATATTTGAAAGAAAATATTGATGAGGCAAATGAATGCATCTAGAAATTGAAAGAGAAATTGAGGAAATTCAAAGAAATACATAGGAAGGTGAGTGAGGAATTAAAATAAGCCAATGAAGAGATCATCAGATTGAAGGTTCAAGTGGAGGAAAAGAAGAGAATTGAATATTTTCTGAATATTGTGGTGGGTATGTGCAAGATCATGATGGGCCAAAAAGTGGAGATATGATGGGTATGTGTAGGGTATGTGGCTGGCGACATTTTTTTTTACCCAAAATTGATGAAATGAAAATGGTTTTTAAAAGAGATTCTCAGATTTCCACCAATATAAATTATGCTTTACTTTGAATTTAATAAATTATAATTATTCATTTTCTATTTGAATTATGACTAAATTCTTAATTGATAGGTTGATTGAAAACATCTATAGCTTTCAAATACTATCAATTTTTTTTGGATCTCAGAAACATGCAAAAATACATTCTATGCTTCACATGCCTACAAGCTGATTTAAAATGTGGTGGTTTCATGAAGTTTTTAAGACAAGTTAAGGTGAGAATTGACACATGCAGAGGTTTTTTATATTTTTTTTAAAGTTGTAATAAAATTCACTAATTAATTAATTGCAGAAAATTACAAGAAAATATGCATCACGTTAGAGTTAATCATCTACTTATATCTAAAATCTTATAAAAAGAAATATTTATGGAACACATTTTCATTTGAAGTTGTGGTGGAGACTGATTTACCTGCACTTCACAAAGTTAGAGTGTTATTACATTTGGAAAACTAGGTTTTCACAAAATGTTAAAAAAAAATAAAAAAAAATCTAATTTGGTTTAGAGAGTAAGTTTTAATTTTTCTACTAGATTCCATTCTGTTATATTTTTGAAATAATATAGGGCCAACTAAGATTTTTAAAGTCAAAGATTTGTCTAACTCTGATTTTTCTAATTTTTTTGCCAGTTAAGGGCCTATTTTTTTCGTGATGATCTTGGACATACCCTGGTGCAAAGTAATACTGATGAATGCACAAGAAGTGGTAAACCTGAAATACGATCTAAAAAAAGAAAAACTATGTGAAGATAAGTTCAATACAAGCTCCACCAAGCTTAATGAGTTGATTGTAGGGAAAAAAAATTCTAAAGAAAAAGGTGGTTTGGGAATAGAAGCCGGTGAAAGATCTAAGGGTATACAGACCTCAAACACAGTGGATAATTAGAAGACTCAAGATAAAGGTAAATAGATAAGAAATACAAGAAACTTTGCTAGAAGACTGCCTATGAGACAACCAAATGCTCATAGCTACCCATCTTTCAATGATGTTTTCTTTTCATACAATAAATTTGGTCACAAGGCAATAGAGTGCAAAAGTATAATAAATCAGTATGCTAGTCCCTTCTTTGGACAATGTTTTGCATGCAACAAAGTTGGACATAGAGCTAGTGAATGCATAACTCAAATGATGAATTGGTTTAATGGAGGTAAAATGAATCATTCTTTTGTTGGATACTGATATACATGAAATAAGTTTAGACACAAAGAAAATCGCTACATATCTAGGGTTAATGAAGGTTAAACATTTTAGAAAAATGTTGTTTTCTACAACTAAAATAAACCCAAACACATTTCAAGAGTATGCAAAAGAAAAAGGGTAAAGCAATCTGATCTAGTAAAGAAGAATGGACCAGTGAAGACAATTGACAAGAATGAGGTTAAGTAGGACATGAACAAGATATGAAAAAATAAAGAAGAGCCAGAAACATCAAATGCATCTATGCCCCTATCTAGTGCTGACAATTGCTCCCACAATTAGACCCAGCATGGTCTTAGGGGGAGCTTCAATAGAAAATTGTTCAAACCTCCTATATATTTGGAGTTTCAATCTTTGGCACAAAGATATATTGTAAGGAATGGATAAAAAAAGGTTACACAAGAGGAACCAGAAGAAAATGTGCAGTCATGATCATTTGCAAAATAAATTATGATTTTTTTGTGTAGTGAAGAGGATTTTTTATTAGCTTTCTAAAATCTGACGCATTTAGTGTGAATTAGGGTAGATCGTTAATTTATAAAGAAAATTCATAGGGAATTTTAATCACTTGTGTATTTGAAGAAAGTGGAGAATGATTTGGAGCATTCTTGAGGTAATTTGGAGTAGAAGTTGTGCGAACCCTAGTTCTAGTTTTTCGTGAAGGAAAAAGGTATTTTACTCTTCTGTGTTGTGGGTTTGTGTCAATCATCTTTTTGAAATCATTAGAGATTCATTTGTTGAAGAATGGAAACTATTGTAGTCATAAATGTGATATAAAGACCTCTACTATCCTATAAGAAGTATTCTATGAAGGTTTTCAAAGACAACACTTTGGGCACCTTCTCATTGATTCCTCACGGTGTTATGCCCATTGAAGACACTAGGATGCACATTAGAGTCAAATTTGAGGAATATAATCATAGAAAATTGATAGACATTTTGCAGAATGAGCTCACCAAGGATGATTTTTTGATAAAACCAGAGTATTCAAATATTGTTGTGAAGAAGTTCGATAGATGGAATTACTTTCATAACTTTAGGTCCATTGTTGATGATAAATATGTTAAACCAGCTCTCAGTAGAATGCATGACAAGATTTTTGTAGACTGATAGACCTCATCTTATAACTAAGGAAGTGATTAAGGTAGTTACCAGACTATGTGACACCAGATCACTACCAGTGTTGAATTCTATGAAGAATGAAGTGGTAATGAAACTCACTAGAGATACATTTGATAGAAGGGATCTTGCAACGAATCCTATCACCAATCCTGCTATGAAGTATGTAGCTATAATGATTGATCACAAGATCTACTTCACAAATAGAGAAAAAAATTTATCCGCTACAACAATTAACACTGGTTATGACATGGTAGCTAATGGTCCTAATTATGATTTATGTGAAATTCTCTAGAAGTAGTTGTTTGAGAATCTAAAGATGACTAGGGAGAAGAAATATACATTTAAATTTGGCTCCTTTATTGTTTGTTTACTCTTCTACTTTCTTACAAGACTTCCCGGAAGAGATGTTGTGGTGAATTGGGACATATCCAAATACGTTGCACATCAAATTTCTCATTATATGCATAGTTTGGGTGATTTGAAGAGTCGAGATAATGATCTAACAACATTCTTTGTTGTGTTCAAAAGTAACATGAATAAAAGAGAAAGGATTCCAAAGAAATTTGTTGCGAAGTATAAGAATGATATCATATTTCATGTCTCCTCTGACAAGTGCATGATTGAAGCTGTTGAACCCTAGAATATATGGATTCAACATTTGGGTTATGAGGTTATAGGGGATGAAGCCGAAGGATATGTAAAAGTTTTGTTGAAAATTCTAAAAGATACTAGTGAGCCTAGAGTTGGTAGTTATGCAGAAAAATATATGGAATTTCACTTGGAGCATAAGAAGCCTAAGATAAGAAAGAAGGTAGATGAAATGCTTAGAAATTATGGCTTCACTTATGAGAAGATTGCATGAAGAAGAGCCATGGGAGAGTAGATGGTTGGAGAATCATTAGGACTAAGGAGATTTGGCTGGACTACTCCTTCAAAACCATTTGCAACTCCTATAGTGAAGGTTGACCCCAGTGCTCCTAATAATGGTAAAGGAACCACCTCTTCTAGACCCAATGCAAGATCTAGTAAAAGGAAAGAGACTCCTCCAGTGGTACCTATGAAGTGAGAAAAGAATGAAAAGGCTACAAGGGAAAATAATCTTAGCATCACTAAAGAACAAGAGGAAGAGGAGGAAGACTATGCAAAAAAATTGGCAAGAAAGAAGAGAGGAAGCATGTCCTCTCATGAAGGTGCTTCATAGGAAGCAAGTTTTGGTTCTAAAATATTTCATTATGTATCAGGGTGATCCCACAATACTGGTTTACAATTTTTGAGAGATCCTAATTTTATGTTGAAATCACATATTTTTAGAAAATATAATGATTTAATCCTTGAAAATTTCCATTTAAAGGATTCCAATTGAAGAATTTTTGATGAAACTGCCTTAGATCAAAACCCCTTAGATAGAACCCTCTAGTTTTAAACCATGCCTATAATGGAGTCTCCTTTACAACTATCAAAATGCTGATTAAAAACCACTTTTGTTTCTTTTAAGAACAAAATTAAGATTCATTAAAATTTATTTTTTTATAAGCCCTTATTTATAAGTTTTAAAATGTATAATTTAAGAAATTGAATTTAGTGATTATTATGTTGGTTTTATTTCATGAATATAGGTTTTAACAAAATCAAAGGCTCTATGTTAGAACATGTGGAAAATAAGCAGTTATAAAATGGAAATATGGAAGATATCATTACACTTGATATTGAGAGTCATGATCAACTAAAAAATTGAATTTTGATACATACAAAAGTTATATTTATTATCACGATTACGCCTATGTCTAGATTGCTTATTGGTCTGACTAAAAGGCTTGATTAAAAGGGAAAAAAATATTCAATAAAAGGAAGGAAACACAATTACAATGTAAAGAGTAGAGGGCAGTATTATACAGTTACACAAATCTAAATTCTAAAAAAGAATAAAATTTTTATCCTTCATGGAAAAAAATTGTTATTTGTATATGAGTGAGCATCACTCCTTAAAATGGAGTGTTGACTAAGTAGCAAAACTGGTTTTTTTTCAAGGAAGGAGATGGAAAAGAGTTCAATCTGATTCCAAAATTTTTGAAAAAAATAGAAGATTTAGAATCTATAGACAAAATATCACAAATCACTAAGTTTGTATCATCTTTAATTCCTCATGGTTTAGCTACTATAGGTGCAGTGAGATTCAGGTTAAGTAAAAAAAATAGTTCAATGACCAGTTTGGCCAAAATTGTAAGAAACCAATATTGTGGCCGGGATGCCGCTAGAATTACTCCTAAAGAGAGTAAGAGGAACTTAATTTTGGTGAGTGCATGCACCTTAAGAAACTAAAATAAAAAAAATTTATACAAGATTGTAAGTGACTCGTGATGCATTTGAGGAGAATTTGGGTCCTCATTGACCCCAAATGATTTGGAAACCTTGAAGAAGGTATGATCAAAGATGTTCAAGATGAAGAAAAGAGTAAACACTTTGATGAAAAAGCATAAGAAGAAAATAAAGAAAATAAGGATAGAAACAATAGAATCCATCAGGGGTATGGCTAAGAAATATGGTATGTTTGGTACACTCCCATTTGGTTCTACACCTAAGTCAAGAGAAGAAGTTCCTGTAGAGGTTAGGGAAGACATTCCTTTTGGTACAAGTGATATAGAAATTCCTCTCAAAACAAATGATGCAGATATGATCCCTCCAAATATAGGTGCTACAAAGGATCCTCCAGAGATAGAGAAACAAAATGAGGAAGAAGTTGAATCAGAGAAGCATGATGTTGTCCCTCTAGATCATACTAAAGAAGAAAAGGATCAATAACCTATGGAAGGGATGAAGAAGAAATAGATAAAGATGAAAAAGAAGAATATGGAAAAGGTGAAGAAGAGAAAATAGATGAAGAAAAAATGGTAGAAGAAAAGGAAGAAGGAAATGTAGAGGCAGAAGAAAGAAATGGGGAATCTTCTAGGAAGAATGAAGAAGATCAAAGGCGGGTTGTAGAATCTCAAAGGTCCCATGGAGAATCCTGCTACAGTGATGATGTATTGAAAGGATTGTTTTCCAAGAAGATCAGGTTCCAACTGGTGATTCCTCTTAAACTTCTACAACTCCCTATGAGTCAAGGTAGTGTGGATCTAGATAAGATTTCTCCTGTTCATAAATTGGTGTTAGAGGATGCATTGCATGAATCCGTAAGAAGATAAATTTTGGAAACACATCATAAGGGGATAGAGCTTATTGATGATGCCATAAAAGCTTTACAGGAGGCCACCCCTGGTACATCAATTGATAATTCTCTCACTCTGGTAGAGAATCTGAAACTTCTATTGGACTCCTTTAAGGAGTATTCCTCTGGAATTGGTGAGAAGACAAGGAAAGAGGTTGAAGATAAATGGAAGAGAAAAGGATTTTGGCGCTTCATGATAAGTGTACTCTGGTACACACCAATGTTGAAAACAATCTGGAAGTTGTGCAAGTTTGTGAGTATGAAGAAAATATTGTATTTTCTTACTACATTAAGTGGTTGGATTCCACTGAGAATATCAAGGATCTCATGGAATCCATTTAGTCCCAATTAATTGTTGTCTCCAGTACTTACAATGCATCCAAAGATAGAGATAGGACAACTTGGAATGCTATCTCTAATCACAAAAAAAATTATTTATTCTACAAAATCGGAAGGAGGATATCATCAGAAGATTTGGTCAGCTAGGTGACCTTGTGAAAATGGAGTACACTCTAGTTGCCAATGCTTTGGAGAATGTAGAAAAACTAGAGAAGATCAATTTGACTCCTAGTACACTCCAGCTGATGTAGAAGTCTGATGGAACTAGATTCTCTGAACAAGATGTTGATATATGCTAAGAAGAGTTGGGAGATTGGTAAGGTCGCATTGCAAGTTATTCTCAAAGAGATTCAAGGCTCACCTTCCTCTAGGTTATTTCTTTTTTATTTCATACTTTGTTTTTGGACCGCCATTTGTCCTTGATGTCAAAGGGGGGGTGAAAATGGAGAGAATGTTATGGAGAGGAAAGGGGAGAGTATTGTACATAGGAGGTTTGTAAATTCCTTTGGCACATGTTGTAATCAATGAAAAAGGGGAGATTGTTGTAATAATTAAGAAGAAAATATCTTTATGAATTTTTTGTGTTGTCATTGATGACACCATGTTATATGAGTTGGAACTAAAAGGTTTAGTTCAAGTTTGATCCAGTATTCTAAACCAGTACGCATGTATTATTCTCCAGTATTTTGTTCTACAATCCTTTGCTGATGATTATCATTTCTTGTAGTTTTGGGAAATGATTTTTAGATGTTGGAAGCTTGTATATTCTTAATCTCATGTGTTTATGGTGTAGGAGCACCTAGGAAACACTAGGCAATTCGGAAGTCTAGGATGAATTTTTGTTTTTGATGTGTTATCATGAAGGTCATGTTGAACATTGAGTAGAGGAGATATTTTAAGGATGTGTTTGATCTCTAGGTTAGAAGTTGAGGAAGGGTGGATGAGTTTAGAAACTCATTTTTCTTAGTTTACTAGAAATTGGCAAAAGTTGCAAAATGGTGCATTTTGCAACTTTGCGACAATGTAACTAACATGTCCAACCAAGGGGAGGCATAAATTATTTTTTTTACCTATTTAGGGTGTGCCTTGACTTGAATGCAGGGTTGGAAGCATTGGTATTGTGGTGAAATTTTGTGAATTAAAGGAAAAAAATAGTGTTTTGTGTGTTATTTTCTAATTTTTGCATAGAAGTGAGGCTTAAATGGATTAACCATGGCTCTGTGTTTTATGTAGGATGTAATTTAGTAATATCTCAAGCTTTTTGTGCCATTAATTAGTTCCCTTATTCATTTTCAAGCACTGTTTCTAAATAAATTTGATTCCACACTATTATTGGTTTGAACCAGACAATTTTGAAGAAATGGAGATTTAGCTCACTTTCTGACTGTACAAATTATACAGCCCTTTGGGAATAGTGACTAGACTCCATGTGTGTAAATATGGTAGGATTTAGGGTTTGTGTGAGCATAGAAGCCACTGTGGAAGTATTGCCCTAGGCGAGCCAGGGAGATGCCCGACTAGGAAGACTTGAGTGCAGAGCACATAATTTGCAAGGGTGATAATTTTTTGATAAATTTCCTTTTGGAGAAGGAATATGTGAGTCTTTCCAAGTCTTGGTGATCAGGAGAAAGCTCCATCAATCCGTTTGGTGTGATAAATACTTGACAGTTTGGAAGCAGCCAAAAAAGAGCTTAAAGGACCTATTTTTGGCTCATTTTCAAGTTAGGGCTTCGTATGGACAGTTGGGACCTAAGACCTTGAAAATATTTGAGAGGTGTTCACATGAAGCAAGAATCTCAAATAAATATTAGGGGTTCTTTGGAAAGATTGAGAGAACCAACCTATTTTCTCAGAGAAGGAGACCTAATTGGGGCTCTTAGGGCTAGTAGCCTTTTTAGGCTTAAAAAGAGGGTTTGGTGAAAGTGACAGAGAGATGGAGTCAAGTGGACCTTCAAGAATCATAGTAGGATGGAATGAAGTCTTTTGAGGCACCTCCACACTCCTGCAAAGTTTTCTTCTTTAAATTGAGGGTTTGGAGCCTGTAGGGTAGATTAAGCGCTAAGAAAGAGTTATAGAAATTGCACCAAGATTGAATTGGTAGGTTGAATTTGTGCTAGTAGTGGGGTTGGCCAGGAGAACCAGGGGTTCCAAAACTTGAAGAAGGTTCTAAAGGTTAAGGTGGTGAAGTAAGACACCAAGGAGGTCTTGCAAGCAAGACCTAGAGCAGGAATCAGTGATTGATTCCTCCACCCCCTCCGCATTAGATTGGTATCAGAGCAAGCAAAAGATTTGAGATTGACTATTATATGTCTGAGATTCAGTCTAGTGGCTCCACTATCATGGTGAAAAATGCAGAATTGTCCAAGATGGTCGAAGGATAGGAGGAAGAAAATAGGCTATTGAGGGAGAGAATAGACCAACTTGAGCAAGCATTGAATGATGTGCAGTTGAAAGGAAGGGTACCAATGAAAGAAGAGGTTGCAGAGGAAGGAAAGATCCCTGAACCTGACCCTATTAAAAGAAGAGCCTTTCTTGAAGGCATTGAAGGCTTTGAGTGGGAAATCACTTGAAGGCATACCACTATTTAGTGGGAAAATGGAAGTTGATCTGTTCATGGATTGGATAGAGGGAATGGAAAACCATTTTGAATGTGATGGAGTCACTGAAGCACATAAGGTAAAGGTGACAAAATCAAGATTGAGAGGTTCTGCCTTGACATGGTGGAAGTTCATTCAGAAAAAGAGGGAAAAGGAAGGCAAGAAGCCTCTTTCAACTTGGAAAGGTATGGTTGAAAAAGTGAGAGAAGAATACATGCCAGATGATTATGAAATACAGTTGCATAAGAAGAGACAGAGCTTGAGGCAAAGAGACCAAGATGTGAACACTTACATTGAGGAGTTCCAAAAAATTTGTATGAGGTCTAATGTTTCAGAAGATGAAAGTCTCAAGGTGGCTAGGTATCTTAATGGCTTGAAGTGGAACATCCAAGAGGAGATGAATCTTCTAATTCCTAAGATAGTACACCAATGTTACCAATTAGCTATAAATATTGAGGAAAGAAGCAAGAGGAAACAAGACCAAACTTCTAAGAGTAGAGGAAAAGTTAGAGATCAAAGAGGACATAGAGGTGGATATCAAGGTAGAGGGACTGAACAAAGAAATCAGGGAGAGTCTAAACTCACAGAGCATGGAGGTGAAACAACTTATAGAGGAGGCTATGGAAGAGGTAGAGGACCTCAAGGAGGTTCAAATAGAGGAAGAGGAGAAGGAAGAAGTAACTCATACTTTCCTAGTTGAAGTGTTACAACTATGGTCAAGTAGGTCATCTAGCTTATAGGTGCCCGGAGAAAGCATCTTCATCAAATACTGAGAAGAGAGTGACATATGCACAAGAGGACACCATGAGTGTCAAGTAACCAGAGGTTAGTCACATAGAATCAGAAATGCGGGAGAACCTAATGTTTAGTAGGGTTCTAATCATACAACTAGTCAAAGAAGAGCCAAAGCAAAGGAGAGCCTTATTCAGGGCAAGATGCAAAATACTTGGGAAAGTATGGAAGGTTATTGTGGATTCAGGTTCAACTGATAACATCATCTCTGAGGAGGCAATAAGGAAGTTGAAATTAGAGAAAATACCCCACACTAATCCCTACAAGGTGACATGGTTGAACAAAGGACAGAGTGTTCTTGTCAATGAGCAAACAATGGTGGAGTTCTCCATTGGAGGGTACAAGGATAAGTTTTTTTGTGATGTGTTACCCATGGATGCATGCCATCTTCTATTGGATAGACTGTGGCAATATGAAAAGAGGTTCCATTTATGATGGAAAGAAATACTATCTCATTCGAAGGATGGAAAGACATTCAAGTTGTAGTCACTGTCATATGAGGAAGAAGGACAATCAAAGACCTCTAGTGTCTTATTAAGTAGTGGCAAAGAGTTCATTAACAACCTACATCAAGGAGGTGAAGGATATGTGGTCATGGTGCAACCCAAGGAAGAGGACAAGACTGAGAAAATAGTCATACCCGGAGTAGTCCAAAAGTTGTTAGAACAGTTCAAAGACATAGTGAGTGATGGAACACCAGCAACCTTACCTCCAAAGAGAGCCATTAGCCATCAAATTGACTTCATACTAGGAGCTTCATTGTGAAATAAAGTAGCTTATAAGCTCACACCAGATCAAAATCTAGAGGTAGCTAGACAAGTGCAGGAGTTGTTAGATCAAGGATTGATTAGGAAGAGCATCAGCCCATGTGCCGTACCAGTGGTCTTAGCAACCAAGAAAGGTGGTAAGTGGAGGTTATGCACTAATTCTAGAGCTATAAATAGAATCACAATCAGATATAGGTTTCCTATTCCTAGGACTGAGGATTTGATGGATTGTCTTGGAGGAGCTCAGTATTTTACCAAGTTGGATCTCAAAAGTGGATACCACTAGATCAGAATCAAGGATGGAGATGAGTGGAAGACAACCTTTAAGACAACTGATGGGTTGTATGAGTGAAGAGTTATGCCATTTGGCCTCTCTAATGCCCCTATCACATTCATGAAATATGATGGAGTGCTCAAAGACTTTCACGAGGGATATTTGTGGTGAATTTATATCTTGATGATATATACTCATCTTTAAGTAAGACAACAAACACCTAAAGCATGTGGATTTGGTTCTTAGAAGATTGCAAGAAGAGAAGTTAGCCATCAACCTAGAGAAATGTGAGTTCTTCAAATAGGAGCTTGTGTATTTGGGGTTTGTAGTATCCCAAGGATCATTGAAGATGGATCCAAGCAAGGTGGAAGCTATCCTAAATTGGCCTACACCAACCACAGGGACAAAGGTAAGAAGTTTTCATGGATTGGCTCAATTTTATAGAAAATTCATAAGGAACTTTAGTGGCATATGTGCACCAGTCCTAGATACAATCAAAGGTGGTTTAAAGACTAAGTTTAAGTGGACTCAAGAAGCTAAGAAAGGTTTTGAGAAACTGAAACAAGAAGTGGCAACTCAACCTATACTTTTGTTACCTAGCTTTGACAAGTTGTTTACTGTGGAATGTGATGCCAGTGGAGTTGCAGTAGGAGGAGTGCTAAGCCAAGAAGGCAGGCCTATAGCATTCTTTAGTGAAAAGCTCAATGAAGCTAAGACAAAGTATTCTACCTATGACCTAGAACTGTATGCTTTAGTTCAGTCACTTAGGAAGTGGAGGCATTACCTCCTACCCAAAGAGTTTGTAGTCTTTACTAACAATCAGGCACTTAGCTATATCAACACTCAAGATAAGTTGAGTAATAGGCATTTGAAATGGATGGAATACATCCAAGCTTTTACTTTCACCATCAAGCACAAGAAGGGACAGTTGAACAAGGTGGCAAATGCACTAAGTAGAAGATTGCTGACAGTGCAAGAGATACAGATCAAGAGCATTGGGATAGAAAGTTTCAAGGATCTCTATGGGGAAGATGAAGACTTCTCGGAGGCCTACAAGGTATGTTCTGACTTTGAGAATCATTTTCATAGTCAATACTCAGAGTATACATTGCAAAGTGGATTGTTATTCAAGGGGAATCAGTTATGTGTTCCAAGAGGATCAATGAGAGAGAATATCATCCAGGAGAAGCACAATGGTAGTCTTAGTGGTCATTTTGGCATCAACAAGACAATGGAACTAGTGCA
>VDFB02218025.1:0-10802 GCA_007258455.2 Sequoia sempervirens
TAAAAAAAGTGATAAAAATAGCTTTCCAGCTAACCCATATGGTACGATGAGGATTGTAAAGCAGCAAGGAAAAGGGCTAAAAAATGGGGAAATAACAAAGAATATGTAAAGCTGGTCAGACTGAAAAAAGATGTGTATATGCAAACTAGAAGGAAGGAGTTAATATTGCTTGGGAGGCACAATCCAAGGGGCTTTTGGAGAGAATTGCAGCAACAAGACACGAATAAAGAGAACAATATTTCAGACCTTGAATGGTTAGAGTATGCAAAGCAACTTTATGAGAGGGGGCAAGATAAAGACAGCCCTCCAATAATTGACTCAAGGGTTAAACTTTTTTCTTCGGAGAACATTAAAGAAGGAATAAAAAGGTTGGCAATGGGTAAAGCTCGTGACATAGATTGTTTACAGGCAGAACACTTAAAATGGGGATTGGAGGCTCTCACGCCTCATATTAAAAAAATATTCAATGAGGTCCTTCAATATGGGTTTCCTGCAAATTGGACGACTAGTGTTGTCATCCCTCTGCTCAAAGGTGGTGACATCAACAACCCTTCAAATTACCGCACTATAATGATCAACCCTCTTTTTGGCAAACTTTTTGGGAGTATGATAGAAAGGCGGATCAGTGTTTGGGCGGAAAAGGAGGGAAAACGCGCAAAAGGGCAAGCGGGCTTCAGGCCAAAACATTCTACTATTGATCATTGCATGACTCTTAGACACTTGATCGAGAAAGTCTGGGATAAACAAGGAGAGGAGGTTTTTTGCTGCTTTGTTGACTTCAGGAAAGCTTTTGATACGGTTCCTAGGAGCAAATTATGGAGTAGGATGGAAGAATTGGAAATTCCAATACACTATAGAGCTGCTGTCCATAGGCTGTATGAACAGGTTTGGGCCAAAATTCGAACCAAACAAGGATTTCAGAACGTTTTGGAAGCGATATCGGGGTCAAGCAGGGATGCCCTTTATCCCCTACATTATTTGGGATATACATTGACAAATTAGAGGAGTGGATCGATAAGTTTGGTGGGGGTGGGGTCTACTTGACCAATTATGTCATAAAGCTGCTTTTATATGCGGATGATCTGGTCTTAATGGCAAAAACAGCACAAGATTTGAAGGAACACTTAAAAGCGCTAGAGCTCTTTTGCCATCAGGTGGGGATGCAAGTGAACACTACCAAAACTAAGGTCATGATCTTTACCTTGAAGAGAAAGAAGGTTCATAGGGAATTTGTTTTTGAAGGCAGCCCCTTGCAGGTGGTCAATGAATATAAGTATCTTGGCCTTGATTTCCACAACAAACTCAGCTGGGAAACGTGTAGAGCAAAGAGGATACAAGGGGGATGGAAAGCTTTACACTCATTGCAAAATAGATGCAGAAGGGCCGAGTTATGGGATTGGAAGACAAAGAAAACTCTTTTTGGGCTTTTAGTTGTTCCAGTGGTGCTATATGGTTGTGAAGTTTGGGGTAGCAACACCTCAGCAAAAAAGTGGAGACAGATAGAGAGATTACAAAAACATTTAATCACACAGAGTCTCAGGATTAAATCTACTGTCCCTTACGAGATTGTTCTAGCTGAGGCCGGGGCTTTCCCTGTTGAAGCGTCTGCTATGTCTCGGTTGCTAAGCTATCTAAGAAGACTAGATAACATGGAGACTCATCGCTGGCCAAAAATGGCAGCAAATGAAAAATTAGATAGAAGAAAGAGCACGTGGATGAAACAGAATATCAAATGGATGAGCAAGTGGGGTATTAGCATAAGTGAGTGTCCAAATGCCAATAGGGAAATAAAAAGGTATGTGCAAGGAAAGTTCAAAGAAAGCATGTGGAAAGGGCCACTTGGGAGGAAGAAAGAATACTATGTCAAACATTTTAACCCTACACATGACCACACACAAAAGACCTACATCGGAATGGAAATAAAATGGAAAGCGAAAATGTTGATAGCTCAGATTAGAACAAGTTCGCACCAGCTTAGATGTGAGACCGGAAGGTGGATGATACCTAAAGAGGAGTGGGCAGACAGAAGGTGTAGATATTGCACTCAAGGAGTGGTTGAGACAGAATGGCACTACATCAGGGAATGTTCGGCTTACAAGGACATTCGGATCAATTATACTGAGACATTAAAAGGGAACAATTTGGGTGATCTGTTTGAAGAAGAGAAGATAATAGGGTTTGCAGATTTTCTGATCAAGATACACAGCAGAAGATCCAAGATGCAGAAAGAAAAAGAAACATAGGTTTTTTGCATTTTCTGGGGTTCACGTCTCTTTGCTTGCTATCTTTGGGTCCCATAGGCTGCTTGGCCTCGTGGACGTGATTAAAAACATTCATTCAATCATTGACTACATCCATACAATGCAAATATTGCAACACTCCTCTCACTTGAATCATCATCAATTTGATTTCTTTCACTACAACATCAAGACTCGGGAATTTATTGTTAACCATCTTGACTATTAACAATAGTAAAGGGCCTATACCTTAATACAATATATTGCAATATGTCAATGTTTGTTAAACAACTATATCTTGATTTCTTATCACTCTAAGGACAGCTAAAACCGTATGACAACACTTCACATGACATAATAAGAAAAAACGAAATGGAACAAAGTTAGGTTAGGAAATTCACCTTATATAGTTAGCAAGCAAAACTAGATCAAGGTCACATCGAACATCTTTTGAGACAGGACGCCACTTTGCAAAAAGAAGACCTGTCACAATGATATCATCTAAAACCCAGAACAAAATAAATAAAACAAATAAAAAAAAAGAAACACTTATTTGAAAATAAAAGTAGACTAAAAAAGTATGTTGAGACATAAAAATATAAAAATAAAAGTATTTATATAACTGCAAATAAGATTTTAGAATTCAAAGGACATGTGAGTAAACCTACATGCATCTCATAAAAGGCCGTTTTGGTAGGAATTGTAGTCAAGTGCTCCCAACACCTACAACCTAACTCTAAGAAGGGGGTACGTATATTCACACCAATACCACTACATGTATGGGTAACACCATTTTTGGGACCTCAAAAACAGTTGGTCAGAAAAAGTCCTAACATTTTTTTTTAAATAAAATAAAGAGAAATTACCATTTTACTAACGTGTCATCAGTAGTAAGATAAACAAAACTTCACAAAAAACTACATTGTTTGAAATATTATTTTAATTATGATTATGAATTTAGGTTTAGTTAGTTATGTCATTTTTTAATTCTTCTAACTTCTTTTTAAAAATTTCAGCAGATTCTGCAGCAAGTTCATAACAAAAAGGTATTTGTGGAAAAATATAACCACAATTAGTACCAAAAACATTTAATTTCACATATGGATGTAGTTCTATAAAATATAGTCATAAAGAAACAAAATGGAAAAAAACACAGATCAATGTATACCACTCTTGATTTACAAGAGGCTTATTTTTTACTATTTGTTGAATCTACCGATATCCAATAAACCAAGTGAAGGGACATTGTCTAGCTATACATTTTTCTTTTTGTTCTCAGTAATGAATTTTGTATGCATCATTGGCAATACCTTGAAACAACCTCTGGAAAACATTTCTAGCATATCAGCAATTGTACCACTGTATGTTTATGCTCTCAAAACACACCTTGCTTGACATTTGTTATCACAAAAATTGATGCTGAATAATCTAATTACCTAGGACAAGCAGCTTGTATACACAAATTGATATTGCATGATGTCTTGGTCAACTGTTTCTTAACCTTGCAACCACCTACATGCATCCATGTGTCAATTACATCATTTATTATATAAGATAGTCTGATAGAGACAAACCCAGGTTGAAGCAGAGGGAAGAATGAGTTTCAAAGATCTTTATAACAGTGATTTTAACCATGAACCGTTCGACCATGTAGCAGGCAATGTTTTTAGAGAAATAACTTTTTCAAAAATTTACCTAGCATATGGGTTAGACTGTCAAATTCATCCAATGATTCGTGCATTACTTGATAAAGTTATAAAAAGTTGAACGTTAACACTTAGCAAACAAATCAGTAATCCGTTATAATCTACCCGCTAAAATGTAAAAACAGAGTTCAAATTTAACCAAAAATAAAACAAGCTGCTCTGCACTAGGAATTAAACTTTGAATGCCTCTATCTACAAGGTCAAGAAATTGAATTACTTCTCCCAATTCGCCAATGTGCTCTGAGGATTTTCTCATTCCTATTCCCTATGACAGGTGTGACAACATCTTTGCATTCTGATAACACACCTTCAAATTCCTCCAATTCTTGTTTCTACCAATAGCTTAGATCCTCTTAACTGCAAACCAGCAAGGAATTGATTGTGCATCATTCTCATTGTGACTGTGCCTTATAAAGATTTGGCCTTACACAAATTCAATGCCTTGAATGAAAACTCAACTGCTTCATAGCCTCAAATGAGAAGACATCAAACAGCTTCACCTAAAAAATTTCTTAAAAAATCAATTCAATGAGTATCTGAGGGACCTGCCCTTTTGTTCGTACTATTTGTGACTAATTAGTTATCTCACAGATTTTAATGCTTATAAAATTATCTTATCTAGCTAGCTCTAGACCTTTATGAGGACTTAGATATCTGCAATACTATTGCTAGCTCTTTCCAAAGCTCCAAGAAACAATAATCTTTAGAACCTCATGTGATTGTATGAGGCTAAAACCCGAACTATAACAAACATACCTATGCTGCTATTTATCGAGTGTTACATTCTAAAAAGAAGTTCAGAAACAAGGACGTAGCCATCTTATCTCCTTCTCCATGGCAACTATACAACCACTTCCTTCCGGTAGCCACCTTAAATCAGCTAATATTGTGTCATGAACTTATTTTCATCCTTTACAAGCCTTGTTGATTAGATTGTCCTTGGTAGGTGATATTAGCAGCCATTAATATTACCATCATAACAAGATATTAAATGCATATGTTGCCATCAAAATTATCCGAATGGCAATTCACTCAGTAACCATGTAAATGTTTTTTAAAGTTTCAATAAAAATAAGTCAGCATTAAAAAAATAAATGATAAAAGGGACCAATTATTGTAACTAACATTTGTAAGCTTAATATCAAGACAATAGAGAATGTGATAATTGACAAGATTTAGACACCAATATTATGCATGCGTTCAAATAAACTATAATATTTCCATTCAGTTGTCTGCATATGCAACCATTCAAAGTGAAATATAGAGTAACCAAACTACAAAGATGAGAAGGAGCAATGTTCATAATAATCAATGTTATACATATACTTAATATATTTCAAGACTATGTGAATTATAATGATCAGCATGAATTGGCATCCACATTTTAATAAACTTCAAAGGAAATTGTACTCATTCAAAACTAAAAACTTTGAAAATTAATTTGATATGGATTCCAAGTTGTCAAACTTACCACCAGCTTTGACAAAATCAACAAGGTCATCTTTCAAAATGACAGGTATTGAACGAGGTACAGAACCAACACCAAGAGATTGCATATTTTCTTGGATTTTGATTTCTTGATAGTCGTGACAAATTTTGCTATCCTCTATATACTTGAAGTTTGTTCCTTGACATCTGTTTACTCTCTATCAAGCCAAAGAACACCATATAACTATAACATGAACATTTAGTGTAAAAAAAGGAACCAACATACTTGTGTTAGAATACTATTCAAAGAAAGCAAAAGAAAATAAAACAACTCAACAAAGTCACCCCTAATTTGTAAAAAATATATAGTTCATTGAATAAAAGGAATAAACAAATTTTAAAGTAGAGAAGTCCTATATTTTCTTAAAAGCACAACCTAGAACAAAAAACATTGCACCCAAAATCATAACAAAACAATTTCTTCAAATGATTGAATCTTCTACATTTTATTAGAATATTAGAATAATCATATAGTAAAGATATACTTACACCCGTATATAATAAGTATGTGCATAGATGTTGTGGGTCATTAATAAGATTGCTATAAAAGTTGTTGTAGCTCATTAAAAGGTTGGTGTAACCATCATTTCTTTGATCTATATAATGCAATACTCTCTCCATGAGATACATGCATCTTCTCTCAGTTTTTTCTTTCCTAATACTAATATTGGTACCAAAGCCATCATTTGGTCTCGTGGAGGAAGACAGTTAGAGAAGGTCGTGTGTAGCTCAATTTGCAGATGCTCATGAGATGTATAAAGTTCAAATGTCGAAGGAAGATATAATTAAAAAAACATCTCAAGAGGTGGACAACAAGATTGTTAATTTTTCATGAAACCCTAGCTGAACAAAAAAATAGCAAAGAAAGTGAAGGTCACATTGTGCAAAGTATTTGAAGAAACGCAATTGGCCAAAATCATCTAAAGGTCGCCTAAGACCCTTGAAGGGTGCAACAAGCTTTGCAATCATTCATAGAGGTCAACAATCATGACTAGGGCAAAGGCAAACAAGACATAATTGAAAAATTAGAAGCCAACGATTTATAGTCATGTTTTTCACAAAGGAATGGCATTTATCAATTCCAAGCAAAGGTATTTAGGGTTCTCCTACAATCACAAGGCCAATGAGAGTCTAAGCAAGAGTTTGTGCATAGGAAAATAGGTTTTGTTTTTTAATTGTGAAGTCATTGAAGTTTGAGGAACATTCAATATTGTAGGAAAAATCCATAAACAATGAGTTTTGAAGCAGGATCTTCCAAGTGTTTATTTATTTAATTCTCTACCAAACCCTAGTTTGGTTTGTGTTAAAAATTTATAAATATTCAAGTCCATATAATCTGATCTATGTTTTACAGTCTAGAAAATTGTTGCAAGTCCAAAGACATTGTTTTAAGGGATTTGAAAAATATCTAAAGGTTTGGGTCTCTATATCCCTATTGTGCAAAGACCAATATTTAGAATCTCGTCTTGCCCAATAAGCACAAGCAAAATGGTCCAAACTTTAAAATACGGAATTACTAGATACTCATCATCACTAAGTATTAGATGTGTCATGGAATTATTTTAAGCATTGAAACTAGGCATACAACCAACCCAAATGACAATGACAATAATCATAAGAAAGCCTTATTATCGCTAAAGTTATAAATGTATGATGGTTTAATTCTTGAAGTTCATAATGCCATGTCTACAAGTGTATTGTGGGGTATTGTGAAAAATAAGTACCAAACTTCTAAAAATAGTTAGATTTCGCATTTAAAAATCTATTATTTTCTACTAAATTTCACGAGTGGGTCTTTGTCAAAGCATCTTCTAAAACTCAAAGATCGTGGGGATAAGCACATGATCAAATAACCAATGGATGAGAAACATATGGTTGCTTTGACCATCAATAGTATGCCATCCTCCTTTAAGACTTTTGTCGAGTCTCTAAACTTGTTTGTGGAAAGCCAAACTCTAACCTTTAATAAGGTCAATTCATATCCATTGCAAAAAGAATGTTGACAAGAACAAATAAGTGAAGTTACTCCTAGGAATCCAGAAAGCGCACTTGTCGCACAATTTCAAATTACGAACTACACTTTTCCTTCTATTTTATTTTGAAAAATATAAGACAATAGAATTCTATTAGATATTGGAGTACTGATTACAATAAGATACATCTCCTTCTATAGAATTTGCCAAATGTAACTAATAAAAATGACATAAGATTCTAAAAGCTAAAAATAGCAATGCTAACAAATCACTTAAGTCACTATGATGACCTTATCACAAAGGTAGGCCTTATATTCTACCAACCCTCTTTAGGTAGTAACACAATGTTTAAAAGCTAATAAACTCAAAACCATATTTTTCAGAAGCTTTTCTTTGAAAATACTTCTTGGACCAAGTAGAATTCCATCAAGTTGCCTTGTAACCCTCGTAAAGGTTTAGCTCCCAAGCTGAATTCTCAAGTTCCCATATTACCACCTCACCAAACTTCCATATCATAGATCTCCCAAATTATTGGGCAACAATCCTTGTTGAACTACATCCACGATGCTTCATCAATATGTCTCATGACGCAAACCATATGATAGCAACAAAAAACTATAATGCGCTAGAATGTATTGTATAAGTAGAAGTAGAAACAACCACTATCATACAAGAGAAGATTGAGCAATCTGCATAGGTGAAGATAAACTTGATAAGTGTACGATAAAAGGAACTGCAGAAATTATAGGCCACATAGAAGCAACTACAAATGGAAATACAATGGAGATAAGAACAAGTAGTTGAAGTATTACATAGTCTGAACAGCATCGGATTACGTGCATAAACTCCATCCTCCACTACAAATGTAGAATTCAATCTTCTTTAGTGATACTTATTTCGTTATGTCCGGAGAAGCCATCCATGAAAGAGTGGATTTCATGACCCGTTACTTCTTCAAGGATTGAATCAATAAAGGGTGTTGCAAACGAATCCTTGAAAGTGACTCCATTTAGGCTTTTGAAGTCTACACATATCTGGATTTGTTCAACCTCTTTTTTCAATTATATGACAATTAGAGAGACCCAATCACTGGTCTCCACTTTGAAGGTTATTTTTGCCTCCAACATCTTCTATAATTTCCTCTTGGACTTTCACCACATAGTTTTTATTCATTCTATACAATCATTTTTGTACTAGTTATCGTCCAAGTATTAAGGGCATTCTATGCACACACAGCTCGGGTGGTACTCCCTTCAAGTCTTTGTATGTCCAAGCAAAGGTGTCTTTGTACTCCATAAAAAATTTAAATGCAACAACTTTGAGCACTAGGTCCTAGTTGTCTCCCACCATGATCACTTGAGGATTATCTTTATCTCCCAATTTTAATTTGCTTGTCCTTGGTTCCTCATACTTTATCGTCTTATCTCCTTCAAAATTATGGGCTGATGTATCATCTAATTTGGCAACTCCCTCTTTGTGCTCCTTTTACTCCAAAGGGAACTTATGGCTTGTCATCGCCCAATCTTCCTCTTCTTCAATCTCTTTGATTTGTATCATGTTGTAGTCTTGCTGAAATATTTCAATCTTTTAATTGCTAGTGGAAAAGTCAAATTAAGGAACTGATTTCATCTTTAGAAAAGTGTTGGAGGTCTAGTATCCCTTCATCATTTGGTTCCATTACCCCTCTCTTCTTTTGCCCGTGTTTCTCCTCCCTTTGATTCAGAATCAAAGGAAGCAACCTCCTCACACGTTGCCTAGTTCTTTAAGTCAATGACATATTTTCTTCCCTTATTTTTTGTGGATAAGGTATTATTTTTCCAATTGTAATGTGCATTTGGTGCTATCAACTATCCTCTCCCCAATAACGTGTCATATGCTTTCTTCTCTAAGGGAATGACCACAAAGTTTAGCATGAGTTGTTGGGTTCCAACCATTGCCTTTTGTGCCATTAGTATTCCTAATGGTTTAATTCCATATTGGTTTGCACCCACCAATTGGAAGGTAGGTGGTCATAGGGTTGGTTTTCCTAGGCACTTACATGTGTCTTCTAGTAATACAATTACTCCCAATCCTCTGTCAACAATTGTACTTGTCAAGGTCCTCCCCAAGATTTCCATATGCACAATGGCCAATTTCTTCCTTGTGTTTACTGCCAATATGTAAAACCCAGTTTCCCTTGTCTGATTCTAAAGTTTTGTTTGACTTTCTGAAGGTTTTAGGTTTTTTTGGATGTTTTTGCATAAAAATGAAGAATGGCGATTTTGCACAGGAATGATATAAATTCTAAACAAAATCATATAGCTCTGGAAATAACCAAATATATTGCAAATACTGAATCTTATCCATTAAAGAATCTTCTGGAAACAATTACAATATAACCCGAATACATGCAAATAGAAAAGCAATGGATTTTTCAATATTTAAAGAACCTGTAGTTTGCTGCAATTGAAGTACAGATCTGGTACGGCTGAGATCATTAAAGCCTCTCTCCCTCTGAACAGGGGTTGCAGATGACTCCAGCTTGGTAGGCGCCCCCTTTGATGAAGGTTTGAAGTTATTATAATAGGCGTTCCCTTCAAGAAGAGGAGACACGTCTTTATGTGATGGTACGGCCTGACAAGGTAGTACGGCCTGTCAGAAACAGCAGTATAGTTTGTACGGCCTCCTCCAAATTCACTATCCAAGTCTCTGTGTATGGCGTCTTGATGAATACATACTCTCTGGTTGCAAACACTGAGAAATACTCTGAAGATAAATGTGTTTCAATGTGAAGCTGCAACTTAAGTGAAAAGTACGGCCCTGCTGTACCTAGTACGGCTGACAGCAGCAAACAATAATTTGTACGGCTTCTTTTGAACTCTCCAGAATATCATTGAAATGGCGCCTCAATCAAGAAAACCCTCCGGAATGAATATCTCTCTGAACCCCAGATGAAATAGACGTCTATGAAGCTCTGTAATTTCTTCTGGATGAAGAAATCTCACAACTGGCAGTAAATCGGGTGATATCTCACACCCTCTGAACTGATTCGATGGAGATGGCTCGTTCTCCAAGGAATTTCGAGATGAAACCCTAAGGTCTCCGTTCTCAGACAAAACTGATCAATTTTCAACAAGTCAAAATATGCATAATGCCAATTCCCAAGGCAAATCCACTCTTATGCTGAAAAGTGCGATTTCCTTAAAGATAGGGTTTTATTAAAATATTGACTTTTAATTCTTTTATTATTTTCAATAGTCTCCGTCAAATATTTTAATATTAATTTAAATGTCCATTTGGCCCCTTCTGATGATGGGCGCACCCCTCAAGACAAATCACTTAAGTTATAATTTAAAATTATAACTTTATATTATAATCATTAATTAATTAATATTTAATCAATGCAATTAAATATTAAT